>JAYKTE010034079.1:0-15223 GCA_036873565.1 Xipholeptos notoides
AAAATGGCCGCTGTTCAAGAGATGGAAGGGTCCATTTGAGGACAGGAAATAGGGGTGTCAACTACCCCAGAACACTATCATAACTCAATAATTAAACAAAATACTATACTCAAATTTTCTGTATTAGTTTCATTTCATTCTAGGGCGAGATGGTTATCTTCCAGTTTAGTGTTGTGACTACGTAACATCGTAAAGTAGTTTAACATCCATATTTCTGAACAAAAGTTTTTTCCAGAAAGATAAAACTCTGAATTTTATCATATTAAAAGCAGAATAATATAATACTTTTTCTATAATTTTTAATAAAATTTCAATGAATTCCAACTTGAAAAGATAAAAGATTATAAAAAAAGATTTAACAAAGTATTTATATATCAATTATGAAAAAAAAAACATATAACATTCATTCTTCACTTAATAATCAGGGAAAATATCATTTTGGTAGATTTTTAAAGAGACTCCATGAAGAAAAATTATAACACTGAATTTATGACAGTAAACTATTTTATGAGGTTAAAAAGTCACAATGCTAAACTAGAAGATTACCAATGTGATATATCATAGGCATATGTTATCAATAATTTTATTTATTTATAAACACCAAAAAATAAACAAATAAAAGATGAAAAGAATCTAATAAACTAAAAATTGTTTAATCCCAAAATGTGAGTCATGACATAAACCTAACATAGCCACCCTACAAACACTTTTATGATACAGTCAGTGTAACTTATAAGAATTTAAAAATGGTTCATTACTAATAGAATTGGTTCCATTCTATCTTGTCTTCATGTTTGTCGCGATACTTTGTTTCAAGAATTATGTTTTTCTTCTATTAGTTATAAAATATTCAAGAGGAAACCAAAATATTCTCCTTGACCTCAATTGGTCAGTAGTCAATCTAGCCCAAGTGATAGCTCTCTTTTTGGTCAAATCTTTTTTGTTCCAATCTTATCAGTGCAGACTATATTCATTCTCAACTTTCTTTTTCTAAGAATTATTATTATCATCCCAAAGTTTCCAGTTGATTTGAAATGTTTGATTCGGTCTTGCCCTGTTGGGAAGGCTTTATAATATACTAACTAAACCTCTGCAGAAGGTGAAACTTCTTTACAAACGTTTTCTGTAGGTGATGTTAAAATGTGTTAATATTCTGGTTATGATGTAAAATGGTACTTTAGTGTTCAACTTTTTTTCGACGACTTAAGCCCTTAATCGATTGGTTGTTTTTAGAACTCTATTCACCAATACCAATTACTACTCTGCTGAATACTAGTCTTTTTTTTTCATAAAAGAAATAATGTTGCATATTCAACAATTAAGTTCAACATTTCAAGCTTAGATTCTTATTCCCTTTTTTTTTGAAAAATGAAATATTTTCTTATCTATATAAAAATCTATATTCAGAATAATTTTTATGCTAAATATTTTCTTTTTTGTTTTTTCTTCCTAGGGTGTGATTCCTGCAAAAAGAGTGAAATTCTTATTACGTCTCCTTCGGGGTCGACTTGAAGTTGATTTAGAAAAAGATAGACTCCTATTTAAACATATGTGCTATGAAATAGAGAAACTCTATAATGGAGGAGATGTAACGTTCCATGATGTTCTTAGGTAAAATATTTTTTTGATATTTCAAGATCTTCAAATGAAAGTCTTAAAATTAAAAATAACAATATTAGTATTATTATCTTGATTGTAATTAACATCCTTAAGAAATGATATTGATTTTAATAATCCAGTCTTAATTATAGATCGTTTTTTTTTATTAAGCACATAACTGGGTTCAGTTAAATTATTAGGATCAATTGAATATAGAAAATACCTGTCCCTTTTTCTATTTGCTTCATAATGTTCCTCCATCATTTTCTTCTATATCGATTACTATACATTAAACCTATATGCTTATATATATATATATATATATATATATATATATAACTCTCTGAAAAATAAAGGCTAAAATTTGTAGTCCACATCTGAACTCAAACAACAAATTGCCGATTGCCTTCATTATTTTTATCTTTAAATTCTGATGCTCTACCGACCAAGCCATACCGCTTTCTTTTATCTTCTGCTCTTAAACATTAAAACCCAGGTATACAAACTAGATTTTTAATAACTGAGTAGAATAATTATTTTAAATAGTTTTTGTTAATGTATAAAATTTAGTTTGAAATGAATTATATGAAAAATGCAATATCTAAAGGTAAAATTTATTAAATTATTTTTAAGAACTGGTAATTTTGACAGACATATACACTAGTATGGAAATAATGAATAATTGACAAATACAAAAATACCCAGGTATGCAAATGACCATGCCCCAAATATACTTACACATCATCAATCAAAAACAATTATTTTGAGAGTTTTATTCTATACATAAATGAATAAAAAATTTTGCAATATTTCTCTATATGGTTTGTGGAAATTAAGTGATTTAAGTCATGAAATGTATGTTGCTGTTGTTAATATTGATTGATACATTGAATTATTGTACATTATTTTAATCCATTTGAAATCTGTTCTAATGAACATGTGAAGCAATTGAATTTATGCTTTATGATTTTGAATTAAACCCTTAATCAATATTAGGCCATGCACTCCCCTATACCAATTATCACTATACTGAATACTAGTCTTTTTTTTTCATAAAAGAAACAATTGACTTGAACAGTCCAAGCTTAGATTCTTATTCCATTTTTTTTTTTTAAATGAAATATTTAATCTATATAAAAATCTTTTTTCAGAATAATTTTATTTGAAATATTTTCTTCAGGGTCCACAGCATTACAGAAACAACTAAAACTATAAATGTAAACTGAAGGTGTGGCTAATCTCAGTCAAAAAGTTAAAAGATCTTTA
The DNA here is from genome assembly GCA_036873565.1 of Xipholeptos notoides. Taxonomy (NCBI): domain Eukaryota; kingdom Metazoa; phylum Mollusca; class Cephalopoda; family Idiosepiidae; genus Xipholeptos; species Xipholeptos notoides. Next base: position 2,866 of record JAYKTE010034079.1, read on the forward strand.
ATGATCCCGTTTGGAATCGGTCTAATGTATTGTTAGTCATAAGTTTTAAATCATTATCAAATAACAAAAACTACGTCACTTTGGTTTATCTTGATGGTCTCAGCAAAACTATCAAGATCAAATAAACATTTCACTCTAATTTCTAAAATTTATCTTTAAATTCAGAGATTTTTTTTTCATCATGTTAAAATTGATTTCATATTTTTTCAGTATGTTGTCATATCGTTCAATGGATATTCGCAAAAGTTTACAACTTGAAGAATTATTAAACCGTGAAGAATTGGAATATACAATTGAAGAGGAAGTTGCCAAATTAACTATTAGGAATTGGCTAGATAAATGCCTGAAACGAATAAGAGCTGTAAGTTCATTTAATTCTTGGTTTTTCTGGATATCTTTTAAGATTTATTTGATTTCTTTCTTTTTTTAAACTTTAGATCAAAATCCATTCAACAAAGAATGATTCAATAAAAAATAATAGTTTCTCTGTAATTCGATGATTATTTATTTAAAAAAAGTACATCGAAGAAAAAATATTTTTTTATATTATTATTTTTTTGTTTTCTCAGAAAGAACATTCTAATATTATTCCCAAACTTCGTGCCATGAATGATCCTCTGTTCCCAGTCGCTGAAATGGTTTCTAGTGCTGCTGAGAGTAGTGAAGATAGTAAAGAAGAAAATGCTCCTGCTGTTACACGTTGTCGTAAAAAAGGACAGGTAGAACTACGAAACCCCATTGTGCCAACCCCAGGATCATTACCTCCAAGCAAGGTCAGTTTCAGAATATTTTCTTCAATGGTTTAAATCATGATTATCATCTGTTTTTTCTGCCATTATTTTCTCTGCTATCATTTACACAAAATATACTTTAATTTTAAAACAGCAAACTTAAAAAATATTTTGACATTGTGAAGTATACTTAGCTAAAAGAAATGTTTTGACATTTGACTACTGGAGATGTTTTGGCATTTTAATTATTATGTTGTCCCAAAAGTCTGACTGACTGTGAGCGGTTTTTGTTCCATATGTACGCCCACATTTTTAAGCTACACCGTTCAAATAGGTAGTTTGTCTCTATCTATAGTTAAAGTGCTCAATATAAGTGATAGAGCATGTGTAAGAAATAAGCCGAGACACAAAGTCAATAGCCTTTGGTGACTCAGTTTACAAACTTTTGGGACAACCTAATAAAAAGGGTATATTTCTTTGACAGATTTGCACTAAAAGATTTGCACTTAAAGAGAAGATTTTTTTTTTAGTATAATTCACTAAGAAAGCAAAAATGTAATAATAAGTAATAATTTAAAACATCTCTCTCCAAACTATTAAATTTTCTTAATGAAAGAATATACGAAAACAACTGTCTTTCGAAACAACAATGGAACACTAGCAAAATAAGTATATTTTACTGTATTTCCGTCAAGTAATATATACACTAGTGGCCAAAACTCCGGGACAGTTTAGTTTTTTTTCAATTTCTCCAGAACATTTGAGGGGATTACGACTAAATTTACACACATTTAACATAACTCTTATGTTGATACTTTATATTAATTACATTTCATTATAAAGGATAGAAAAAAAGTTATGAACATTTAAATTTTTATTTTGAAATTAAAGTGGCCAAAACTGTGGGACAAAGCAATGAAAATAATTTATTGTGGACTATGTAGTCAGTTTTTTCTACTTTTCAAAGTACAACAATGACGAAAAAGTTAATTACATCACTTTGTATACATTGCAGCCAGTTCCACCATCATTATGACACCTAAAATTGATGCTTCCTTAAAAAAATCAATTATCAAACTTCATCAAGAAAACCATTCACTACGGAAGATAGCTGATGACTTGAAGCTGTCGAAAAGTGCCATAGGTAGAGTTATAAAGAATTTCAAGAATACTGGGAAAATTCTACCACTGAAGAAAAATGGCAGACTTAAATTAACATCTCTTAGACAAGATCGATTGATTAAGAAGATGGCACTGATCGATAGGTTTCAGACAGCTGCCAGCATTTCTTGAAGTATATGCATCTCATGATATCAAAGCGTCTCGTAAAACAGTATCAAGAATCCTGAATGAAATTGGTCTGTTGGTGAAATCACCAGCGAAGAGGCTGGTGCTACACAAAAGAACAAGAAACTCAGATTATGCTTTGCTCAAGAGCATGCGTTGTGGACAGATGATCTGTTGTGAAATGTATTTTTTTCTGATGAAATTAAGTTTAATGTATATGGATCTGACTAGAAGAAATTTGTAAGAAGGTTTGCTGGTGAAAGTTTCAATAAAAAATGCACGAAGAAAACGGTCAAGTTTGGTGGGGGTAGCATAATGATGTTTGAGATGATTTCTTTGGAAGGAACGACTGATCTAGTCTGTCTAGACACCAGAATTAATGGAACAATATACAAGAACTTGTTGAGAGATCATGTCATCCTAATACTTCAAAATTCTGAGTGGGAAAATCCTATTTTCATGCAGGATAATGCCTCCTGCTACAAGGCTAAGCATATTTCTTACATGAATCTAAGTCCTGTTTTTTTTTTATATTTATCTCTTTCTATCTAATTTGATCTTATAATATTACTAGAACTATTGCCTCAGTGCCAGGGACTTGTAACTAAGATAGTTAAGGAAGCCTATTATATAGGAAAGCAGTACAGTACATATACACATTTTGGTGGTCTGAATCATTGTGCTATGAAAATTTTGGTGATCTGAATGCTTTAATGCTCGCTTTTTTGTTCATTTCGATTTGTTTTTTGTAATTCCAAATTTTGAACCATTAGCAACTTTTTTCTGGCTCAAAACCAATTATGAAGTGTTCCCCAGGTCCAAATAACCCTTATATCAAATTTCAAGTGTTTAGTCCCAAAATTAGCAGAGTAGTTTAGTAGAAATCACAACAGTCTAATCTTTCAACTTTGAACTCTTGGCAGCTAAATTTCGAGCTCAAAACTGGTTAAAAAAAACTTTCCTCAGGTTTGAATATTCTATATATAAAATTTCAAGTCAGTAGACTGATAATTGGCAGAGTAGTTTGATAGAGACTACTTTATTTCATACACACACATGCACACTTTCAGTTTTATAGATATAAAGATGTAGAAATGACCTTAAATAAAGAATTTTCTTGGCCCTCAGAGTTTTCCCCCATTATTTACATCGTTCTTCTTTTTTTTTTTTCCTTTCCTTTTTTCTTCCTCTTTTCCCTTAATATTTTGATAATAGTTCTGTGACAGAAACATTTAAATGTTGACATATTGAGGTATCATAGTATTTTTCTTTATTTATCTTTTATTTGTCAGACCTTGCTTCTCCTTTTCTTTTATATATATATATATATATAAACGTATGTATATAATACACAAAAACATATTTTAGTTAAAGACATTTAACCACCTTAATATAGACCCATCAATATCGACTGAAGTGCAAAAAATTTCAAGTGTTGTAGAATTTTGTTTAAAACACACACACACACGCTCACAAGACAATTTATTTTGTTTTATAAAAGTAGAGCTGATATTTAGATATTTATTGGTTGAATTGAAATTCAAAATTATTTGCTTCTTTCTTTCAGGGTCCTCCAAATCGTAAATCATTAGTTACTTCTATCAGTGATGCATCTGCTAATTACCAAGAAAAAGAACGTGGAGGAACAAAGAACAAAAGAAGTGTAAGAATGACAACAGGTAAAAATCATTTTATTATTGAAGTTTCATCTACAAAATTATTCTATAAAATAAACATCTCATTTATTCTATTGAATTTATAGAAACTCAGTAAATGATTTCAATAATCTTTGATTAATTTTGTTTATCAAAATATTCTTCACCCTGAAAAAAATAGATAAAAACATTTTCTAATTGGCCAATATTGCCTGGCATTCGAGTCCTTGCTTTTATATATTAGAATATTTCAAACATTTACTTTGAATTAAATTGAATGAAAAACTATCTGCCATACTTATCTCAAGAGTTTTCATGAAAAATGAATGTCAAAATTAAACAGCAATCAGTATTTATTTACAACTGTAGATTTGAGAAACTCCATATCTTCTCTGGAATGAAGATTTATTTATGAGTTAAATTATGGTTTCACTTATCACAGATACTAAACACAGAAACCAGTTTTGATGATTATTATTATCATCATGATTATCATCACAACTGAACTGTTACTTCTACAGATAAGATGGTAATAAACAATAAACAACTTGAATAAGTTTTACTTATATGGTGACTATTTTTTTTTTTTTTCACAGGTGCCAAAAACCTTCCTAATGTAACCGAAGGAGAAAATATTGCCACAAAAACAACTGAGGAAACAGTGCCTGACTACCAACTTCGGGGACGAAATATTGATATGAGTGTAAAAGGCTGGTGGAAAGAACAATGTAATGTGTCCAGTGATTCAGATTAAATCAGTGACGATGACCCCCACACCTACCCACTCTCTCCATGAGAGAAAAAGCACTGGTCACTTATGGTCAGTCTACAATGCTGATATGGTCGGTTTTAATTGTGGTTAGTCTTTGAGAAAATTGGCATCAAAGATCCCCCAGAATTGCCAAATTTACCAAAAAGCAGGAAACACTGCTGCTACCACCACTGCTGGCTCGCCAATTTAGACAATTTTCTTATGCTCTTCCACATCTTTGTTTCCCTGTATGAATGAATGATGTGTATTTGTTTTCTAACTCCTAACCCCCCCCCCCGTCTCTCTGTCACTCTCTCTCTCTCTCTCTCTCTCCACAACATTTTTCACTCTCACATTCACAGACACCCCCTCCCCCAGCATATAAACCCACATTGTTACATGCAGCTTAAAAGCTAAATCAAGTTTAAAAACTCTTTCCAAACATCACCAAAAAAATTTAAAAAGAAATTTTAAGGAAATTTTAATTTGGAGAAAACTTTTTTCCCTTCTCTAAGTAACATGCTTAAAAATACTAGGGCTATAAGGTTGTCCCAAAAGTTTGTAAAAAAAACTGCAAAGATAATTAAAATCTTTTTCGGTGGAAAATCTTTTAGAAAACAAAAATTGCATAAAGATTCAATTTTTCGCAAGTGCTTATGAAAGCTTGCAGATCGATGGTAGAAAGTCTTAGAAAATGATGGTCTTTATTTTTGGAATAATTTTTTTTATTGTTTTTCAAGTGTTTATAAACTTTTGGGGTAACCGAATATTTATAGTGATATTGTAGATACAAGTACTTCATTATTTAAGATTCAACATCAGTGATGGCTGATAGTCTTTATTGACGTTCAAGTGACAGCAAGTTTCTTTTCTAAAGCAGGATTTTTGTTTCAGTTTTTAAGCTAATTTTGCCAATGCTGTGGATAGATTTATCAAATTTCCTGTTTCTAAGACTTTTTCCCCAAAACTCTTTACGATTGTTCCAAGGCTTCTGACTATGATTAGTATCAAAAGTTTAAACTAAACTCACTTTTCTTAATACTTTTCTTTAGTTTTACAGTGTGACTCCAGAATAGCAATATCCTATTCACTTCTGGCTAATACCCTCAGGAAAGATATAAATCTCTTGAAATCCCTCCCAGCTCAGGATTAAATAGTGCAATATTGTTCTTCTAAAAAAAAACTGGCAACAAAAAGATATTCATCTAGAAAAAATTGTTCCCCACATTAAATTATCATGATGGTTGATATACTGCTAAACAAAATCCAACAAAAACAGAAAAGTCTATTCTTATCTGATGACTTATTGCCCCAAATCCTAAGATTTTTTCCTAATTGTTGTTGTTAATAATATTATTATTTCAATAATTGAAATTAATAATAATTACAAATTGAAAAATCCCAAATCTTGGAGATATTGTAACCATTACAATCAACCGGTGAGAAATGCTAATCAATGATTATGACTCTTACTTTTGCATCACTTTTCAAAAAACTTTAGCACTGGTTTTTTCCTCACTCTTCCAAATATTTTCGCTTTTATGAATTTTCTTTTTTTTTTTTCACCTGATTAGTAAGTAGCAATTACATACAATGAGCATTGCTCATAAACAATGCTTTTATATGGACACATATGTAGTAAAGTTAATTTAACATAGATATATTACATTATCTACTGTAGTTTTTATATCCAAGGTTTTTTTGTAGGGTGGGTTGAGGCAAAAAAACACCAAAATTCGTGTTTTAAAACTGGTTTTATTTTTAAGCTTAATTATTTAGTTTTATGAAGTTCTTTGGGGTTTTTGTAGATCTTTATTTAGGTTGTTATTTTCTTTAATGGAAATTATCTATTTTCGAACACCTCTTACATACATATAATATGAATAAAGGACTTATTGTGAGGACCTCATGTCGAAATAGATGTGCAAGTCCATAATGATATATAATATAATATGAATAATTCTTATTTCCTGCAAGACTCTTTTTATATAAAATTATTAAATGGTATAATTCATTCATAACCATTTCAATGGTTCATTTTTAGGTATCTTTCTTGTATCCACCCATAATTATATTATATATAAATTCTATTAAATAAAAAAAATAAAAATGGGGGGGTTACTTATTCTAAATTGCTCAACTGAGTTTGACTTATGTTACTAATTAAAATACCAATCTGTATTTATTTAGACTTAATGAATTTTAAGTCAAAATTTAAACTATTATTTACATTTAAATCTATTCATGAATGTCTTTATTAAATGAAACTCTATTTGGATCATTAAGAGAACTGAAAAAAGTCTCAATTCAACTTTTGTTATTCTTAAAATTAAGGTATTGGGCACTAATTATGCAAAATGTGATATATTCAAATTTTTATTCATTCAAAGTCATTTAACTTTATCATTATATTTATATTTATATATATATATATATAAAATTGGCAACACACTTAAAATTAATTAAACTGACAGCCAATTTATATATATATATATATATGTGTGTGTGTGTGTGTATGTGCGCTAACACATCTACTAAATCTGCTAATATATTTTATAGCAGAGAAACCATATTTTGAAATTTAATCTAAATCTGAACAAGTTATTTTCTCTAAATTTAATTAACTATTAGAGGTTTTAAGTACATTATTTCACATAGAATTCAATTGATTTATCAATATTTTCATCTTTGTCCAAAGCAAGTTAATAAGTTGTATCAGAAATAATTTTTTTTCTCTTTTTATTTTCTTATGGTTTACATAATCCAAATGCAATATGGTTGTCCTGGTACTTTTTACCATATTAAAGATATAGTTATACAAAAATATCATTGTACTAAATCTATATATACTATACTTGCAAGTAATATTTATACTTACCACTTTCAAAGTGGTTCATGTGGAAACTACATTTATATAAAACATAGAAACACAGACTTAATTTCATATTTCATTATTTTCTAGGTAAAATATATTGGGTTTAACATTCGATTTGAAATTCTTATACCATTTATCATTTTGTCTATAAAAAAAATTAAAAAAAAGAATTCTCTTCTGGAACCGGCTAGCAATGAGACACGATATTTTTGACTCCTTATATTTTTTGTGTCTTTTTCACCTCAGAGGATTATTTGCGACATTCTATGTGTCTGCAGGTTGTTGAACATTTTAACTTTATCACTTACACCGAACATTGTTGGTTGTTGTTGTTGTTTTCTCCAAGTTTTTTTAAACAAAAAATGAAAGAAATATTCACATAACACTTCATTATAGATTATATTAATTACAAATTGTTTGGAATATTAAATGAACAAAAATACTTATATTTCAAAGAAAACGAAAAAAAATCCTAAATCTGAAATAAGTTAGATAAATTCTGACTTTGTTAGTCTTTTAAATCATTATTACAAATATTTTTCTAGAAATGTTATTTTCTATCTAATCTACATAAAAATTGTTCCATCAATATTAACAAAACTTGGTTGTCCATTAATACCAGGGATAAAAAAAAAAACTATTTTTATTGTATAATAATGTATAAATAGTCTATGATTAAAAAAAATTGTTAAAATCATTTGATACAGAACAAAAAAATTATATACTATCTTTATCTAATTCATCTATCATATCTTGCTTAATTCTAATATTTTTATTCTATTTATATTCGATCAAAACCAGATTTAGGTATTTTTGCATTCACTTGCAAACTGCTTGATTTATGTCTTTTTTAGGGCTGGCTTCTTTTCAGTTTTAATTTTCACAGTGGTGCCTTTTTGACTGTCTGATTTTGAATTAGTTGCCAACTTTTTGCTAGAAGATTGATGAACACTTGATAACTATCTACATTTAAGATCTATTCTTCCTTCCCATCTTTTTTTCTCGGCTCAGTCTGTTTATGTCAGCAAATAATTAAACAGAAACAGATCATAATTTACTAGATCAGTTACTTTTTTTTTCATAATTATGATGATGATAATGGACAAAATTGTCATTTTACAAAAATATTCTTGTCTCCAAAACTAAGCTACCTAAATTTTACTTTAGAAAACCATGACATAAACAAATAAATTGATAAAACGGCTGTGAATTAATTGATACAAATAATATCGTTTGTTCTTGATAATATTTTGAAAATTTCATAAATTACTGATAAAATCAATTTTATCTGGAAATAGATTTTTACTACCAAAATATTTTATATTATTTAAACTATTTAATTAATTGCAATAAAAAAAATTTCTGTCTTTAATATTGTCACCATCATCATTCTTAAAATGAAAAGTTTTACATAAAATCTAAAGATAAGTCCCTGTAGATTATTTTGATTGGTAATTGTTCTTATGTTTTCAAACAATTGTAACAGTAATATGCCATTAAACAACCAAAACATGAAAAAAATAATTTCATAATATGAAAGATTTAGTTTATTAAAAAATAATTTAATCTTGTACAAAACTTTATCAAAAAGTTATATTTTAATTATCTTAATTATCACAATTTGGTGGTGGCAATAGGAGTATTTCCTCTTCTACTATTAAATAAAGATCCTTTTCTAAATAATCTTATGCTAGCACCTCACTCAGGCCGTCCCTATAGGATAGAACTGTACAAGTTAGATTATTATTTTAAGTATCTTTCATTATCAATTATGACAATTTCCTTAATAATTCATTTTATTAAAAAATTATTATTGAAACCAACAAAAAAATGAAAGAAGCAAACTTTTTATTTACTTTGAATTTTTTGTAAAAGATAAGTGTATAGTTAATTAGCATAGACATGGAGTCAACAACTTTAGGTGACTGTTAGTTTCTTGCCTGTGCGATGATCGTGATCATTGCTTAGGCAAGAAACTGACAGTTACATAGGGCTGTTTAATCTGTGTCTATGTTGATCAACTACTCATGTTCTATCACTGACATTGAGCTATAACTAAACTATAAATATAAGCAACATTTTTCCTATAGATTAATATTAAACAAATGCTTGCTTTATGTTAATTTCAAAAAGGTTTGATATATATTTCCATTCACGTCTGGTTTCAAAATATATCAAATATTCACTTATTATAAGACTGTAGACTATAAGACTTTATCTAAAATATATCCATTTACTTTTGGTCAAAATTATTTAGATTTATAATGAATTCATTCTTCTTAATCCTCTTCATTCTTTCTGTGTACAGACATATATACATGCACACTCACATACATATACAATTGTTATCTTTTTATTATATATCTATATACAAGTACATTCATATAAATATGTGTCTATTGTTTTCAATTGAACTTGTATAAATATAATTTGTTATACAGGTTTCGTTAAAGAAAACTTTAATCTTCTTTTTCTTAGGATGTTCTTTTCCATTTTTTTCTTGTTTTCAAAAAAGGGCCTTTGTCTTAGGGTCTAGTGTTCTTATGTAGTCCTCCATTTTTCCAAACATTTTTTGTAAAACAAATGAAATTCAGCCTAAATACACCGAATAAATATATTTATATATAAATTAGAAAGTAATAGAATCAAGTTCACCCCAAAGAACTTCCTTGAAACAGATCTCAGTTTTTAGAAATTTGATCTTAACCTTCAATAAAAGCATAATGCAACCTTATTTTGTGGAAATATTGTTTTGTGTACATCTAGGCAAGTCAGCTTTCAACGCACTTGAAAACTGGTGGATGACAGGCTTATGATAATGTCTATCTCTGTTTTCTGACTGTGCATGTATGTGTATTGGCAGGGGTTGGTGTTCAGTGTAGATTGATTTAGTCAAAGTTATCACCATTTCCAGCACACTTGCTTAAAAGGTCATAGATGTGTCCAGAAAAAGAATAAACTGAGAAAATAAATAAATTTAATCTGAATTTTAAATGAATAAAAACTTTTTGAAAATCAATTCGAGATGAGTTGACATGAACATACATTTTGAACTTCATATTTAGTACTTTTGTTAAAAACAATTTTGAACCAACACAAAACATTAACACTGGCCATAAATATTGTAACGATCACAAAACTCATAGCATATCAACAGAATAAGTAAAAAAAATTGTATTTTAAAAAGAAAAATCTATTTTAAAATCACTCAAAATTATATTGAGTAGTGTGTAGTATCCCCCACTCCACTTGCTATATAGACAGATATAAACTTCATTTTCACAATCTTTATCCATTGTAACATCATCAAATAGGTCCAAAAGATTTCATATGGTTTATATGAAGCCAATAAAAATATTTTTTCATTAGTTGTTCCTTCCATCTCCACTTCTATCAAAAGGTTGATATGCCATTAACAAATCCAACCAATCCATTTCTACTTTTAATCCTACAAAATTCTTGTAACTAATTTTCACTAAAAAAGACTATGAAATTAAAAGGGGAAAATCCTTTATTTTTTTCTTCTAAAATTGTTTAGTGTGTGTATGAATGCAGATATGTGTATGTATAAAGAACCATATATTTGTTCAGTTACTTCCCCCCCCTCTTCTCTTTCTACCTCTTCTTCTCCTGCTCCCTCACCCACTTCCAGTGCAACAAGAGTGACAGAAATGACATTACTTCTCAGGACACTGATCATACAAGGACAACTCCTTCAGGATGCTGGTCATTCTGTGCCTTATCTAGGAACTACCCACACCACTTGGTGTATTTCCTTCCACTCAATGTATTGGTCCACCTGTTCTGGAATAGCAGCCACATTTCATATTTACATAGAACTATATCCATAGTCTTGAGTTAACTTCAATCCACTCAGCTTATTATTATTATTATTATTATTATTATTAATAATAATAATAATGACAATGATGTCAAACTAATTTCTAATGCAACATTGAAAAAAAAAAAAAATCCTGTTTTTTGAATGTCAATTCATTCAAAAGTCTAAGACCATTTCCATAATAGTTTTTGCACCTAAAAGAAACTATTTAAATCGAACCAAATTCCAACTTAAAGGAATTTTCAAATGCAATTATCTTTAAAAAATATATAGTAAAAAAAAAGAAACTATAGAATGATCTAGATAGTATAAGATTTGTGTGTAAATATGAATCTATTTGTTTATAATGTACATATGTATGCATCAATTAAACCAAAAAGGTTGGAATGCATGGTTGTAAGAATGCTTGTGAATCCGTAGATATAAATATGTGTGTATATATATTATACATACATATAATGCACAACTGTATTTAAACATTAAGTATAGTGGCATTTCTCCATTTTATATAGATATATCAAACAATGCGACTGATTGAGATGATAATCACACCTTCCCCATTGACTGGGGGTGGCTCATACATACTCTTATATAAGGCATCATACTTATTGTAAGATGCCTTCTCATTCTGGGCTTTTAACATGTTGACTCAGTTCAAGCCCAGTAAACTTCCAGGGGTATTTATTATTATTCTTATATTTGTTATTATAAATAATTAATTTTATTTTTTTGAGCTTTTAAAATATTTGTTTTCTCAAATGCAAAAGAATATTCAAAGTATTTAGATGGGATATTTTTTGTTTAAAAAAATAATTTGTTAGAAGTGAAATTGTTATATTATTATTGTTTTATTTATCCATCTATGATCCAAAGTTTCTGACTCTAAAAGAATTTGTATTGTTAGTAGCTTTTTTTGTTTTGTTGTTATTTTTCTTTCATTAAAGGAAATTTTAAAATGATTAAGATTAGTACATTATGAAATATTTTTATTATACATTTTGAACATTCAAATTCATCTATAGTGGTTATTTTATCTAATCTTAAATATATATATTCTAAAATTATGATTTAAAAATTGTCTTTTAGATTAATTTACTAACTAGAAACGAATTTTCAAAAGAATTACATATTAACTTTATATTAGTGATGGGACGATTCCTTGGAATCGGAATCGTTAATCGTATATTTTGGGGGGAATCGGAATCGCATCGTTAAATA
>JAYKTE010034190.1:0-15220 GCA_036873565.1 Xipholeptos notoides
GAACAACTGGGATTCGAACTCGCGTACTACGATTTCAAGGTCCGACTGCCTACCGATTGGCCCAAATCGACTTCCCCAAAACTGTTGTAATTTTTTGAAAGCTGAAAATTATTTGAGTAAATTTTAATTATATTGAAATCCTAATCACCAACGTATACTTCCATAGAAGCACACTCTACGGGTCCGCAACTTTTCAAATTCTTAGTTATTAATTATTTAGCTTTTTTTTTTCGTGTTTGTTCAACGGGTCCAAATACCAAATATTTGAAGAAAATGTCATATTTTTACCTACATATATTATTACACAGAAACCTGGCACCATTTTGTTTTACAGCATTTCATTTCCATAACCACGAAAACAATATACTCTGTGAGCGCCCCATATCCGAGCCAAATTTTCGCCAGGAATGAATATACACACACACATATATATATATATATATAGAACATAAGAAGAAAAGGAAAGTACACAATAGATTTCTGAACGCACGTTTCCTATGTGAGAATTAGCAAAATAATAATATTTACAGTATGTGCTGTTGCATGATCTTCCAAAACTAACAAGTCGATCGTTCTTCTTCACTTAACTTAAAGAGCAAGTACGAGGATCGTTCCAAAAGTAATGCCACTTATTTTTTTTATGTTATTTTTTAAAAGTTGGAGTGCTGCAAAGAGAAGTGTGATACTATTAAAACGAGCGATATTTTGTACTCCTCATACTCCGGTGCAGTTCAGGACAGTAGCATGCTTTGTTACTCAGATCTTTTCCCCCATTCTGAAATTAAGGAACTAGTCTCATAACTGTGCTGACATCAACTGCATCGACTTCGTAAACCTTCAACATTGGCTGGTTTGATTTTTTTCTGAATGGAGAAATTCAATGACGAATCTATGCTTGCAGTGAACGTCCATGAGAAGGGCTCCTTTCTTAGAGTCTCGCACCATTGATATCTGCAAAAGGGATATGAAAATTTCAGGTGATTAATGCATAAGTCCATAACCATGCGATCTGATCCACTAAGGTGGAATAGAATAATAGGAGGCATTACTTTCGGAATGGGCTTCCCAACCAGCATGCTGTGACTTTCTTAATGCAGTATATATTTCAATTATAGAGATAAATAATTGAAAAAAAATATTGATCGATCCATTGAGAGTAATTGCAAGACATAGAGATAGACTGAGAAGGGGTGAAAGAGAATGAGAGAAGGTGATTGAATGGAAGAGAGAAGGAGTATGAGGTAGTGGGAGTTGGCAAGTAAATATGGCATTTGGTTGTGGTATGAAAATGTTTGTCCGACTTGTTTTAGATTTGACTTTTTCAAATCTAATATAAAAGTTTCGATATCCCGTCGTTACTATAAATAAATAAATACAAGGGATATTTGTAGAGTTCAAAAGACACACACTAACATACAGAGGGAGAGAGAGAGAAAGAGGGAGAGAATGAAATACATAGACAAAAAAATAAACAGGCAGAAAGATATCCAGCAAGTCAGGCACATAGTCTGAGACAGAGTAAACATGAAAAATATAAATAGACCGACAAACTGACGCATAAAAACTCTGTGTGTGTGTGAGAGATAGAGAGAGATAGACAAACAGATAGACAGAGAGAAAGAAAAATATACAAGTTAGAAAAGCATTTCTTGCACAGCAGGAACATTGTTAAACAAAATGATTTTATTATAAGCCTTCAAAATTAAGGTACAAGATTTAATTCGAAAATCATAAATTTTCAAATTGTACTCGCATTTATGAATTTTACAAAGTAGTGTAGAAAGATTTGATTTAAATTGAATCTACAAATTACCTTGCGTTTATCTTATGTAATGTACATTTTGTTACACTCTAGAAAAATAAATGTATCTATTATTTAGCAATTAATCAAAAACAAACTCTAACACTAAAACCATACAAATATATTTTAATTACTTACATTAGTGACATAATCGTGTAATAATGTAATCATGTGTGTGTGTGTGAGAGAGATAATAGTGCATATTGTGGTTTCAGAAAACTACATGTCTTCAAAAAAGAACGATTATCAAAAAATGATTGTTCTCAGCATTAAAATACGTTAAACCGTTTATAGACAAAGACAAACAAATAGAGAGAGAGAAGAGAGAGAGCGAGGTAGAATACGAGATATACAACGAGAGAGCGAGGTAGAATACGAGAGATACAACGAGAGAGCGAGGTAGAATACGAGAGATACACACACATATATATATATATATATATATAGAAAGAGAGAGAGAAAGCGAGAAATAGAAAGTCCCGCTATGGTATGTTATTACCTTGTTCAATAAATATCGCACTAGCAAAGGTTATGATCCCTTCAAATGAGACAAGGTTCATTCAATGTTTCCATGGGGAACCAAGTTTGCTTAAGACATAATTCATTATCAATCATTTATTTTGTCTACGAATACTTATTATTTCATTTGATCATAAATCATCCGTGATATCTATGATGTACAGCTCTAACTAAAAGTTTAGCATCAATACTATGTAAAATTATATATTTTCTGATATTATGCTCTAACAACAAGGACTGAATTTGATCCTGTCCTACACAAATTTTGGACTTCTATTAGATCTAAAGCTCTTGCCAAAGGTTTGAAACACAAATTAAAAGTATATAGTTTTATATATCATTGAGGCTGCTACAATAACAAGAATTGAACTTGAAGCTATCCTACTAAGGTCTTGGATTTCTATTAGATCAATAGTTCTAACCATAATTAACAACAATAATATATAAAAATACATAGTTTCAAATATTATTGAAGCTTATCCAACAATTAGAATTGAACTTAAAACTCTTCTACAGAGATATTACACTTCTATTAGATCCGGCCAAGAGGTTTGCAACACTCTGTAAAAGTATACAGTTTCAGATATTTTTGAAGTCGCTCGAACAACAAAAAATTAACATAAAGTTATCCAATAAAGTTCTTGGATTTCTACTAGTTTTACAGCTCTGACCCAAAGGTTTTACCACATGACGTAAAAGAGGGCAGAGGTGGACATTCTTTATCTTTTTATTCATTTGACTCTTTGTTTATAGGTTGACTTTTCACTAAACAAAAAATTACTTTTTAACCCTTAAAAATGGCGAGAGAGATTTTTTTGAAAATATTGGGTATAAAATCCTAAGAGATTTTTCAGTAACTTTTTCCATCGAAATTTTGTTTCATTCATTAATTCATTATTTCAATATTGATCTACAACTTGGATGTTGAAATTTTGCATAACTTTGTACCAAAACCCGACTAATTATGATTCCGCTTTGACAATATTTACTGCAACAATAATGGTTTTATGAATGATGGTGTTGTTAAAATTAAATTCTCACAAATATGCAGCACCTGTACCTGGGAAAATAGTATGACCTTCAGAGTACTATAGGAGTTTGTTTGCCTATTTTTGTTTAATCCACACTCCGTTTAGACCACAGAATGAAAAATCTAGAGTGATTAATAACCTTTTAGGCCCACAGTCTATTAGATAAGTATTTTTTTAAAAACAAGCCTCGTCTATTTCTGATGTTGAACATGCAAATGCCAGCTTACGCTTTCCCCCCCCTTTTCTGCAGGATGAGACCGAATGCGTCCACATATATTTTCAATCAATAGCTATCAATTTAAAGTATGCATTTCCAAAAGGTTATTTCGAACCGCAGGCATGTGTGTCGATGCATCATGGCGTGCTTTGCTTTTACTGAGGTAACATTTGAATCTCATTTTCTGTTTAATTTGTTTGTTTTTTAATTCGTTTTATTGCAAATCAACCCCTTTAGACAATCTAATACAGAGAACAATAATTTTTCATGAACCTTATTATAGCATATCAAACTTGCCATTTAATGTCGAGAACAATACTCTTTTATTAAACATTCTTACGGCATATAAAACTTTCCGGTCATTTAATACCTAGAACAATCATTTTTGATAAATGTTATTACGGCATATAAATCTTTCTGGTCATTTAATGCCGAAACAATAATTTTTTATAAACATTCTAACATTCTTCTTTTTTTAAGAAGTAAAAAAAATGTAAACGGTCGAAAGTATGACCAAGTGTATTATTATATAAAACATATTTTTAGCATTTAATAATAAATATCATAACATCATGTATACGCCCAAAGTGCCTTATTGTTTTTAAATAATAATACACAAAATTAAACTTGTATAAAAGAGAACCCGCCCTTGTCTTTGGAGTGTTCTCTCTTTTTTTCTAATAGAAGTCATATTGGAATAATACATAACACTCATCGCATTTTATTCTAAAGAAATAGAGAACATATGACGTTTATAAATTAGTTTTTCTTCAAGAATGCGATGCTTTTATTCTTCTGGTTTGTTATTGTCATTTTGTACGTTTCTATGCAATCTGTCGCTCGTTATTACTCTCCAAATTCTAATTATGGCGTCTATGACGCTAGACATTTTCCAATAACTATTATTGAACTTCCCATCATTACCTTTGTATTGATTATTATATCTTTTTGAAAAGAAAATGAAATGTTAGCGACGAACAGGCGCCATCTTCCTTTTTTAAAAATCAGGGTTCCCCTTACTTTCTTCATTGTGTTTTTGTACGCAAGTAATTACGTCATTTTATTTTTCTCTTTGAATTCTAGTTTTCGCTTACATTTTTTTCGAAACTTCTTGCAGATTGATTAAATAAGTGTCACTTTCTTAGCTAAGATGCAGATTTTTGCAAGTATAAACATTTTAGAAGATATATATTAGGTTTTGCGTCGATATCATTATGGTAAGATACAGCTTTTCAGTAGGGTAGGTTAATTTTGACCAACGGTGACACGATGGTTAAAGCAATAGACAAGTCTTCCTAAACTAATAAGGAAAGCTATTTTCTCATGAAACAAATATATAATTCATTGGAAGTACAGATTTTATAATTTGAATTTTACTATAACAATAGAGTCAAGTTATTTTACTGTAATAAATAAATCAATTGCTTTTCGAAAGAAAAATATCATTCATTGGCAATACAGGTTTTTATGTTTTGAATTTTACTATAGCAATGAAGTTTTATCTTTATAACACTGATAAAATAGGATAGATATTACTTGATATCGCCTGATGTATTGTTTTGAATTTTACTATAGCAATGAAGTTTTATCTTTATAACACGGATAAAAGAGGATAGATGTTACTTGATATCGCCTGATGTATTTTTTTGAATTTTACTATAGCAATGAAGTGTTGTCTTTTATAACACTGATAAAGAGGATAGCTATTACTTGATATCGGCTGATGTATTGTTTTGAATTTTACTATAGCAATGAAGTGTTATCTTTATAACAGTGATAAAAGAGGATAGCTATTACTTGATATCGCCTCATGTATTGTTTTGAATTTTACTATAGCAATGAAGTTTTATCTTTATAACACGGATAAAATAGGATAGCTATTACTTTATATTGCCTTATGTAAAAATTAAAACTGAAATCTCCAGAGGACTGTCACTTTCAAGTGATTGTCAACAATGTCTTTAAGCGTTATAGGGCATTTTTAATTATACAACGAGTAAATAATTTCAGGGGCTAAAAAAGTGGCGGGACATTACAATAAAGAAGAAAAAAGCGATTGGAATAATATAATTAATAAAAAAAAAATTAATAACAAATAATATATATATAATAATAATAAAAAATAATAAATAAGTTTTTTTTTTAAATCAAGTTTGTCAAATTTGTGTATCGACTTTTTTGACTATTGGCCACACTTGTGTATCAAATTTTCAAACTATTATCTTCACTTCAGAACCCTTGAAAAGAGACATGATAATTTGTATATCGAAATTTCGGACTATTATCCTAATCTTTATCATTGTTTTTATCTTCCCTTTCGAATGCTTCCGATGAAGGTTGATGATTTGTATATTGGATTTTTGGAATATTTTCCTGATGTATTAATTTTATTTGATCACTGTTATCCTCATCTTCCATAGTTGTTGTTTCACCGCGTTTTGAACAACTAAACCTATAGCCTGCTTGGGTAGGAATTGAAGCCACTATGTCCAGACAACTATGGAAGATGAAAACAACAGTCCGCGAATAAAATAATGCATAGATTAAGAAGCCTCATTATAAAAATTTCCAAATAAATACTATTGTCCTCATCTTTATTATTTTCATCTTAACTCTGGAGTCTTTCGGATGACACTTGATAATTTGCGTATCAAATTTATGGACTATTGATCTCATCTTTATTTTTGCTTTTTCACTGGAATCATTAAGATGACGCTTTATAGAATTGACACCAAATGGCTTCAAAACATCTCAATCACTTGAGAAGTTATTAATGCAATATTTACCCCCCCACACACACACATATATATATATATATATATATATATATATATGCATCTTTTTTGGTCGATTATCATTTGATATCGCAGCAGGATTTCTAGTAATAGATTTATCATTATTTTTTATTTACTTTTTCTTTGGACTTCACGCGATAAATCTATTCACAGTCGGATATTGAAATTTCAGGGAATTTTATTTACTTTTCATTATAAAATAGATTACTTGATATCGTCTGGAAAGACTCTCGGCAAAAACATGGTCTCTCTATAATTTATTATTTTATGCGTATAATTTACCCTGCATTTCTCAATAATTCTTTTTTTTTCTCTCTCTCTCTTTTGGTTTACGAATATATTTATCTTGGAAATGTTCTGGTTGAGTAAGATTTCTTGATTTTTTTAACCAAGACTTTTATTTTGTTTTTTAAAAATATTTTGACAATCTTGGAAAATTAATTGTAGGGGGAAGAACTAATAATTGCTGCAAAATTACAGTTTGGCTCCTCTTATATAAGAACGGGGCAGATATTGCAGAGCAAATAAATCCATATTTGCTATGATAACAATAATAACAAACGTTATGATAATAATGATAATGATAATAATAATAATAATAATAATATTACTATTATGAATAATGATAATGGTATTAACAAAAATAATAATAATAATGATAATAATTGTAATAATAATATTAATATTATGAATAATGATAATGATATTAACAAAGATAATAATAATAAAAATAATAATTATAACAATAAAATAAAATAAATAATAAATTAATAATAAAAACAATAGTTATATTATTAATAATAATTATGGATAGATAGATACAGATTGGTAACATGAGATATATATATATATATATATATATATATATATATATTTAGATCGATAAATTAATTGACATAGTAGATAGTTTAATTGACAGGATAGATAGATAGACGGACATATAGAGATATGGATAGATAGGTAAATTAACATAATCGATAGATAAACAGACATATTGACTGTAAGACATATAGAAAGACAAATAGATAGATAAACAGAATAGATAGAAATATAGAGAGATGGACAGATACATAGATAGATAAGCATAAAGAGAAAGAGAAAGGGAGATATATAGAGTGAGCGTGACAATGGGAGCTTTTTCCGAATTCTTTGCACAAATAGTTATCTCTTAAGCGGATTGAAACCAAATACAGAAACGTGTCAAGGCTTAGCAACATTCATTACAACGAACAAAAACTACAAGTGAATTCTATTTCTGGTGCCGCGAAGAATTCGGCACTTTGCTTGATATTTTGGTATCTCAAAGTTAATGGAATCTTTCAGAGTTATCTTCCCTACTCCCACACCTAGGTAATCGCCCTACAGGTCTCTTAATATAACACGTGCACGAGGCTGAAGAAATCAGTACGAACGTAAGAGTATTGATATTAGCGATTCCTAATCTAGCAATCAATGGGCTGATGAATAACACAATTATCGTATTTACCTTCACGCACGATTCATTTTCTCTTCAATCATTTAGAATTTATTCTTCTGTGTACTTTACGATGTGAGTCTTTTATCAGGTTCAAGTTTTTCTCTACGGGTGTTCAATAAGCACATAGCTGTGATCAGCCAAATTCACTTTAAGTAATTAAAGATTGAAAACCGCCAAATTCTGCACCCAAGTACACTGAGTGAGTGGTTAGAGTGCCATCCTCTATAAGTAGAGGAATCTTTGTGTAAAAATCTGTCGGTTGATTTGAGTACAATAGTCAGTTAAAAATTGAAAGTTAAACGTAAAATAAACAATTACAGGTAAAATTGTTTGGCTTAAGTTTTCAAAGGTTTTAATTATGTAAATATTCAAAAACGCAAATAATATAAAAAATGAAAATATATAGTAATGGTGCAGTAGCTGAAATATCGGCCGTGATGTATTTTGTACTATGTTGCCTGGGTCAATATATTGGCCCTTTAGAGTCCAAAGGGTTAAAATGTCTTTTCTCAGATTATACAGAGTACACCGTAATAATGGGACACATTTTAAACGTTATTTTCTCAGATTAAAAAAAAAATGACACAGAGTACTTAGTATATATTTATTAGAAAAGTTGGCACATTGGAGTTTTATATTTAATCTAATAAAAAGTTAATACTTTTCCCTTGAAATGATGAGTTTCACAATGGTACATGGAGAGTAAAAACAAATACGTTAGAGTTATATATGGAAACTGTAAATTTGGTTGTCATTGTAAATTTGTGTAGCTTCTTTTCTTAGGTTGAGTGTTCATGTCTCATCAGACAGAGTTATAAAACCATTTTATTTTGTTAGGTTGTTGACAAGAAAAACACAGAGGGCAGATTAACTTTAATGTCTCACATTTATTGCAGAGTGTAGTTGGATCGTGATTGAATGACCTCAGATTAATTTTCAGAAAAAAAATGCTGTAGGAAGTTTTTCTTTTAGCATGCCAGAGGTTTATATGGCCAAAAGCGTGGTGTGGCAGACAGTATCTATAAGAAGTGAGTGATTAGTGGAAATACTATTAAAAGACTCAGCATTCTTATCCGGTGTGACAGTTATCGCCTGCAGAAGGCCAGAGGGTGAATTGGCCGAAACGTGGCGAAACAACAACTATGAAGATGAGGACAACAGTCTTTGAGATATTAGTAAGCCCTGTTTCAAGTATAAATATCATAGTTTTACGAACGACCAAGTCAACGAACACTTTTTACCTCAAGATCAGTTGTCCCCACCCCAAATGAACAGTCCAATTCATGTCACTTATTCCACCAAAGACGTACATAAACTACCTTTAAATTTTAGTCAGTGGAGTATGAAAAAACCCCACAGTTTAAGTGGCTGATTGTGGGGATGCACGGCATGGTTTGGAAGTTATGACTAGGGCTGTGACTATATGCTTTTTTTAAACAATATTCTTGTCACAGTCCTAGTGTAGAATTGTAACACGCTTTTACGAGTGACGTGATATGCGCCGATAAATCGTGTACAAGTAAGAAAGTCTGTCTATGTGTCAAAGGAACATTATATAAATAACGAATGTATGTTGGTAGGGTAGAAATTCCTTTCAAACGGCCGCAGCCCTACGCATTATTGTTTGACAGCGAATTGACAACAGAAACAAAAAAAAATCTCATTCGTGCCGATCTACAAACAGGGTAACGTCCGAGTGATGGCGAAAAGAATTTCGACAAAAATAAGACGAAATCTTGTTTCTCCCGACTAACTAATGTTGTTGTTCTGAATTTCTTTTAATTGATTGCTCTTTTAATCTTCGCATTACACGATATATTAAAAACATATTATCACTGCGCTACTTATAACAACAGAATTAAAAGAAATTGTAAAATCGCAAAATTGTCAAGTACCGACGAGAATATTCTTTGATAAAAGCATACTGTCACAGCCCTAGTTATGACTACGAATCTTTAGTCGCTATTTTCAACCGAGCAGCGAGTTTTATGATTGGGCACTTTAAATTTGCGCTGAAAAAATGCCGATTAACATGCAAATTGTCAGAAGGAAAAACAGCTTCGCAAGTGGCAAAAATCAATAAATACTTCAACCAAAGGACAGTGCATCTCTACGATATGATCTGTCATTGCTTTTACACAAGTGTGTAACTTTTTACGTTGAACAAAAGTGATTTAGGTACCATTTTGGCCAAAGAAGTGTGAAATATGGGACATAAGGGGGTCCGAAGTGATTTTACTGTGAAAAAAATATAATTACCTTATTCAACTATCGATCTATGCCCATAGAGAATTTTCATGGCGTAGCTTAAGAATGTAGTCGTGCATAGGTAACAAAATTGTCACAGACAGTCGGACTGCCTTGTGTATAATAGATTTTTCCAGCTCCGTATTGGGTACATACCCTCTTGCCCCTTATCTTCATTTATACGAAGAGAGGTGAAGGGCAAATCAGTACCAGTTGCTGCGGATCTTGTTTTTGGTTGTCGTTACTGCGCAACAGCCACTCGCACTCACTTAGTCCACATTGCTTCACTGCAACCCAAGAGGTATGATACAGGCAGTGTCCCTGATGCAGGTTTTATGGGACTGCGGGGTTCTTGATTCACCAAGACCTGCATTGCTACCTGTCCTACAGGCGTTCCTGGATTTTTGTAATCAATGTTTTCCCTTACCTAGATGAGTTACTAGATGAGTTTCAACTGCCTCGGGCTGATTTGGCTCTTTAGTTCGGGAAAGTAACTCGTATAGGTTTAAGGAAAAAACCGACTCCAAAAACCCAGTTAGATGAGCACCATCAACTATAATAGGTACGTTGTCGAATATCAAACTGAATTAGTCACAAAGCAAGATTTATATGCTTAGAACTTATCTGGAATTTTGGGAATACGTTTTGATCTTCACCTATCAAAAATTGTGTAGACGGGCCTCATATGTCAAGGTTCTGGAATTAGTGTTGTCCTTCACCAAGATGAGTTTCTCGCATTGCATTGACGGGCCTTATCAACCCAGATTCTGGAATCAGTGTTGTTCTTCGCCTAGATGAGTTATTCTCGTGTTGATGGGCCTGATCTACATAGGTTTGGGAATCAGTGTTGCCCTTCACCTAGATGAGTAACATTCATTGTGCTGACGGGCTTCATCTATCCGGGTTTTGTAATCAGTATTGTCCATAAGCTCGATTAGTAATTCTTCTTGATTTGAAGGGCCTCATCTATCCGGATTTTGGGAATCAGTATTATGTATACATCTAGATGAGTTACTGCCCCAAGTTTAAACTTTAGTGTGGGAATGGTGGTAATGATAAAGGGTAGTTTAAGAAAAATTTCTTATTATTGTAGACACAATTTTTTTTTTTTTTAAATTCTCCCACCTCTTTTACAGGCCATTAACAGTGTTTTGTTTTTTTCAATGACAAGACAGTATGGACGGAAAATCAAAGAAAATTAAAATCTTTTGTATGTGCTTGTAAATGTCTTGCAGGTATTCCTTCCTGTCTAAATTTGCTATCTTATTATATTTGGAAAGAGTTCCGATGGTTTTTAAAGAAAATAAGAAAATGTCTCCGGACATGTCTGGATGACTGAGGCAAAAAAAAAAAAAAAAAAAAAGAGAGAAAGAAAAAAAAAATAGTTGGACATTTCTTTCATCAAATTAGCTTGGGTGGCTCGGGTGGCCAAGATAATAAATTCAACGCCAGATGCGTCCGGGTTTTTTATTTATTTTATTTTATTTTTTTATTTATTTATTTATTTTAAATTTTTTTTTTTTTTGCCTGAAGCCTGAGATATTGCAAGCTGGTGATCAATGAAGCTTTCCGCTTAAAACCATTCCTGCAACTTATTCCACGCTTTCAGCCTTTTTTCATTTGTTAAATTGTTTAAAGAATTCGGTTGCTTCTCACTCTTCTTCTTCTTCTTCTTCTTCTTCTTCTTCTTATTCTTTTCTTTCTTCTTCTTCTTTTCCTTCTTTTCTTTCTTTTTTTCATCTTTTCCTTTTCTTCATCTTTTCCTTTTTTTCTCCTTCTTCTATTCCTTTTTTCCTTTTTATCTTTTTTCTCTTCGCATTTTTTTTGGTCTTCATTTTTTTCTTTTTCTTTTCTTCTTCTATTTATTCTTTTTCTAATTGTTCTTCCTCTTTGTCTTGTTCTTGTTCTTCTTTTCTTCTTCCTGTTCTTCATTATCTTTTTTTCATAATTTTGCTTCTTCTTTTTTTCATTATTTTTCATTTTCTTCTTTTTCTTCTTTTTTTCTTATTCTACTTCTTGTTTTTATTCCTGTCTTCTTCATTTCCCTCCTCATCCCTGTCTTCTTTTTTCTTCATTTTTATTGGCTTCTCCTTTTCGTTTTCTTCTTTTCTTCTTCCTTTCTTCTTCTTTATGTGTATTGATTTCTTCGTATTTATCTTTTTTCTTTTTCTCCTTTTTTATTTTCTTCTTTCCTATTGTTTTCTTTTCATCTTCTTCTTGTTTTTCTTATTCTACTTATTATTATTATTATTATTGTCTTCTTTCTTTACTTCCTTTTCTCTGTCTTTTTTTAATTATTTTGGTTAATTTTTTTCTTTTTATTCTTTTTCTGTTTCGTTTCTTTCTTCTTCTTTCCTATCGTCGTAGTCTTCCAAATGATCTTTCTTCCCCCTGCTCCTGTATTCTATCCTCTTTTGTCTCTTCCCTTTCTTTATCTCCTCTTTTTCTTTTTCTCCCCCTATTTCTCATTCTTCTACCAATTATTCTATTTTTTCTCCCTCCTTTTCTTTATCTTCCTCCTCTTAATCCTTTTCTTGTCTTTTTCATTTATTTCTTCTAATTTTTCTTTTTCTTCTTCTACTTCTCCTTCTTTCCTCTTCTCGTTACTAATCTACTTCCTCTTTTTCTTCTTCTGCTTCTTTTTTCTAATCTTCTACCTATTATTAAATTTCTTCCTCCACCCTTTTCTTCTTTTTTTTTTACTCGCGTTTCTATTCTACTTTCCTCTTCTTCTTCCCACCTGAAACTATTATTCTTTTTTTCTTCTCCTCTTATGTCTTCTTCCTCTTCTAGTTCTATTCCTCTTCTTTCATCTTCTAGCAACTATTCTTCCCTCTTACTCTTCTTTTTTTAAATCTTCTTTCTTTTCTTTTTCTTCTTTCTTCTCGTTACCATTCTTCTTTTTCCTTCTATTTTTCTTCTTTTCACACTTCTTCTACCTATTAGTCAATATCCTCCTCTTTAACCATCTTCTCCTTATACTTTTTGGCTGTCCTTTCTTTTCTTCTTTTTCTTTTTCTTCCTCTTTTTCTTTTTGGCTTTTCGCGTAACTATACTTCTTTCTTTCTTATTTTTCATTTCCTTCTTTTTTTCCTGTCCGCGTAACTAGTCTTCTTTCTCCTATCTTCTTCTTCTTCGTCGTCGTCGTCGTCGTCGTCTCCTTCTTCTTCCTCTTTTTCCTCTTCCCATTTTTCTAATCTTTCCTTTTCTTCATCTTCTTCTCTGTTGTTCTTTTTTACTCTCCTCTCCCGCTCTATTCTTCTTCTTTTTAATTTTTTTCATCCCTTTTCTCAATCTGTTCTGTAGCTTTTTGCGGAGGACTTTTATGTTTTTTGTTAATTTAAAAAAAGAAAAAGATTTCCTTTCCTTCAGATTCGGACGTGTCTTTTGCCGTAAAAATAGTAACAAGGTCATCTTGAAACTCGTGATTAGCTACAGGACACAAAATAATAATAATAATAATAATAATAATAATAGCAACGTGGACAATCTAAATACATGTTTTTTCAATATCAAATAAAGTCAACTACTTTTGACAATAAATCTACTACTACTATGAAGGTCACCTTGCGTCTGTCTGAGGAACGGTCTCTAACAATCTACGGAGTGGAGACGAATGGGGTAGGTATTTTTTTTTTTTTTAATGAGACAATTTTTTCGTCAATTTATTAAAAAAGCATATGCAATTTTATAAAGCCAAGTGTGGAATAAGATATATTTCAGGTGATGTCCATTTTCGGTGACTCATTAATTTTCTCGTAGCGCTTACATGCAAAATATTATGTTTAATCGTCCACACTTTGAAATTTATCTGAAGCAAGCGATCATTCATTAGTAAATTATTATATAACATGTCTTTAAAAAAAAACGGTACGTATTTGATGTATTTACAGTACAGAGCAATTAAAAAAACCCTGCTATTTCTGTACGTTGCACATTTTTGGTCTAGCTATTTGAAATCTAACATATGGGGTATTCGAACCTAAGGGCAAATTTGATTTGGTTTTTGGTTCGAAAACCTGAAAATTTAGATCTGTGGCTTCCGCGTTGTGGGGGGAAACATTTATCATTGGGGTGTAGATATAACAGCAGTTTACTAAAATAATTTTCGGGCTTTAAAAAATACAGCAGTTTCCTTAGGAAAAAAAATCTTGGAATGTCAAAAAACACAGAACAAAAGGAGCATCAAAGCAGCCCCGAGTAAATCTGGGCAATACTGATAGTATATATTTAAGTTTTTGTTTTATCCTTTTTCGGCTTTTGAATGCCCCAAAAAAAAAAAAGAGTCCAGGTTTAATTTTGACTAAAACGAGAAAACATGAACAAGGTCAAATGATAAGCTGGCCGAAACTAATGAGTTTACTAAAAATAATGATGAAGACCATTTTATAAAGCATAATAAATTGTTGACTCTCGCAAGAAGGCAGTAAACTAAGTCGACGAAATTCATTTGGCAAGAAATAAAGTTTTTCTTTCAGGCTTGTTTCTCGCAGTTCCCCCTTGTTTTTCCCAACTTTCAAATTCAATAATCATAAATATTAACTGCTTATATATATGGGTGTATATATATATATATATATATATATATATATGTATTTATAAATGGAAATTATATCCCCAAATGTATATAAATGAATAAAGCACATTTATTTACCAGAATAATGCTTAGAAATTTTAGTTGAAGTTTGTGACTCTGTTGATATTACGGTTAATCCCCTAAGACTAAACTCATGGTTCAATCTTGGTTGAGTTTCACCAAATATTTCTGTTGAGAATGAAATATATCTATATGCAAATTACACTTTTTTAATAGCTTATTTATAAATGAATGTGGTTTATTTAGTTCTTTTAATAAAACTTGGTTGTCTGAAAATATGCTGACTATCATTGGAGGGTTGAAAATCTTTGTCATTTATCTAAATGACCTTTGAAAGAAACGGTTCCACTTAGCATATATGCGTTCTTCTCTGTGCCGTGTTTAGCAACTTTGCACTATCCCTGCAGAATGTGTTTTGAGGCCCTTCTACCCACAAAATGCAACTTGCACACCCTATCATTTTAGTCATATTTTGGACACCCTATACGGAGCGGATTCTGCTGGAGAATCGCGAGGAAACTTGTTGTCACTCTGGC
>JAYKTE010034301.1:0-15217 GCA_036873565.1 Xipholeptos notoides
AAGAAGTCACACGGGGCTAGGTTAGGGCTGTACAGTGAGTGTTGTATAAATTTCATTCCCCTGTCGGCCATCTAGGTGGTCACCAGCGTATTTTCAATAAGTAATGACTTTGTGGAGATTCAGATCTTCGGTCAGAACTGTCTCCATTGTGCCAATACTAATACCAGCAGCTTCAAATATCACAGTAATCCGACGGTTTAACATCACTAATCTTCACACTTCTTCAATGTTTTCCTCCTTACATGCACTGTTTGGTGCACCATTTCTAGGTTTATTCTCAACCTATTCATTTCCTTAAGAAAATCTGTTAAACCACCGATGGAAACTTGCTTGACTCATCTGTACATCCCCAATATGCCTCATATATGATTCCATAAGCTTCTTGCTTGGTTTTCTTAAGTTTAACATTCAATTTGATGGCATAACGTTGTTCCTTGTTTCTCTGCATCGGCAAACCTGATCAGCCAGATCCCAAAACGAACATCACTGCGACCAAAATTTGAATCGTTGTCAGTAATTCATTTTGTTGACAATATGTATATGTACTTCACATGAAGTAGTAGTTTGATCAAATCTATATTAGTTAAAAAGCTAAGATGCGTGTCTGTAGTCGTCTGAAGTATTAGCTCACATTTTCATTGGTTGAGCTAAACATCATATTTTTCTTACACCCGGCACCCTATGGCTTAATTGTAGTATCAAATAAAAGACAATATTTTATTATTCATCTTAGAGGCGGCTAACTCTTTTTCTTGCTCAACATTTTGTAACGTTGACTTTACTAAAATAACAAAATCGAAGTCGAATTTACGAAAATCACAAAGTAAAAAGATAAAGCCATTTTTTTTTCATTCTTAAGTTGTGTTGACTAGCAACAGAAGATGGTTTAAAATGAAAAAATATTTTGGTTTCTTTTTTGTCGAAAAATAAAACTAAATAGATATTGAAATAGAAGATGGCGATAAAAAATCAAACTGGCAAAAAAAGAAGAAAAAAATTGAAAAAAACAAACAGCCAAAAATTTTATTTTATTTATTTATTTAAAGTAAGACAAATCATTTTTTTTAATTATTGTAAATACGATTTAACTTTTTAAATATTTTTTATTTATTTAAAAAAAAAGTCTAATTTATTCTGTGAATATCAACAATGATTTGACATTTTGTACTAAGTTAGTTTCGATCATAGTTTGTAAAAAAAATAATTATTAAATTAAACTGAATTTCTTTATGGAATATATCTTGGTTTCTTTTTTTGTTAAAAAATAAAACTCAAAATGAATATTGAAATAAAAGATGCTGATAAAAAATCAAACTGGTATTTTATGATGATAGATTAAAAACGTCTTAATTTAAAAAATATCTATTATTTATTTCGAAAAATTTTCTTATTTATTCTGAGACTATCAACGACCATTTGAAAATTATATTTCGACAGGAATTATTTGATATATGCTTTTCATCTGTTAGTTTCTCTCCAGAGTCGATCATAATCCATTTCTGATTCTTAAATCTGTTTCGTCGTTCTTCCTCAAAATAAAATGTTTAATTAAAATTAATTATTTCAAAATATTAATGAAATAAATATAATTTAATGGATCTATTTTTTTTTTAATTAGAAAATAAATAATACATAAATAGACGGAGATAGAATTGTTATTGATTTTATATATACATTTGATATAAATAATTTCGTGTACCTCTTTCCAATTTCATATTTTTAATCCTTAAAAATTTTTCGTAGTTTCTTCCTCAAAAGAAAAATTTTAAAAAGTTTTTTTTTATTTGAAATTAAAATTAATTCCTTAATATTAAAATAATGAATTAAATATAATTCGCTGGATTTATTTTTTAGATTAAAAAAATATATTAAAAGAGACAGAGATGTATATTGTTTGAATTATTTATTTTTCTATATATATTGGAATTTTTTATTTAATCCTATTAATAAAAATCTAATTATAAAATATTCAAATTTGGGGAAAGCTTTTTTAATCGGTTTTCACTCGGAATTTAGCTGTTGGCAGGTCAAAGTTGAAAGATTGAACTTTTGTCGTATTCAAATATGTATTTCTATATAAGTCTTTTTCACATATATATGGATTATCTTTCTCTATTTTGTGTCATATTTCTTAGTAATACATTCGCAAATCTTTTAAAAGGCAGCGGTTTTCCCTCAAGTCAGTATGACTGCATATATCTTCAGAATATTGAATCAGACAACCTTAGTTTAATGCACCATTTTTTACAGCATTAAGACTGCTATTATTATCTGATACCATTTTCCTTACCCGACCAAAAATAATGGCTGCTCTTCTTTACTCTTTATTTTTCTAAACTCATTTTACATTTGAAATTAGAAAATACCAGCCTGTCACGTTTTAATATACTGACGTTAGGTTACACGCAGAGTATATTCTGATGGGGTATTCTATCAAACTGTGTGTTTTAACAAATAAAGATGGAATGTCAAGTTTGTTTTTGTTTTCATTCAGACACATTTTGTAGTCTTGCTCTTTATTGTTACGCAGTTCGTAGTTCGCATGGTGTTGACATCTACTACCGGTACATCGAGTATTGATTCTGCCTCATGCCTGAATTTTTGACATAAAGGTTACTTATTAATATTATCATTTTTTTTATGGGTGACTATCAGAGATTTTATGTTGTTAGA
Source organism: Xipholeptos notoides (assembly GCA_036873565.1). NCBI lineage: Eukaryota > Metazoa > Mollusca > Cephalopoda > Idiosepiidae > Xipholeptos > Xipholeptos notoides. Next base: position 2,674 of record JAYKTE010034301.1, read on the forward strand.
GATATGTGGTTTTTAATGGAGTCTAAGTGACAACAGTCTTCGTGTGATGCTTTAGTCTGGTTCGCTTACACACACAAAATGCGCAGACAGATACACACCCAGGTACACGCTCAGACAACCATATTTATCTCTAGCTATCAATAAAATGGTCTGGATAAATAGCGTCTGTAGTGGTTTTTCGCAGGCTTTTATAGACTCAGAGAACACCAGTGCACACCCAACTCTGGACCCACTAGATCATTTCAGTTAGGGTCGACCATATTCCACGCTAGGAAACTCGAAGTTTTGACGTTAACCCGGCGTTTTCCTGGCGCTTTTCATTCTTTGCACACCCGCTTCGTTTTTAAGGAGAGTTTTTTAACAAAATTCGACCAAACTTCGGATCTACGTTTCCGATGCGACTCTTTTTCGCATGGCGTCAACACTTTGTGACGACATCGCGTCAATTTACAATGAGTGTTGCGGTTGTTGTTGTTGTTGATGTCTTATTTCGGAGGAGAAGGATAAACAGTTATGTGATTGGTTGAAATTTTAGTCAATCAAATTGTGTAAAAAAAATTCACGCGGAGATAGTCAGTCGTACTGCGCGAAAATTCAGTTGCTGATTTTTCATCACGATGAAGATGTGTGAATTTCAACTCCGACCAGGGTCGTAAAAATTGAAAGTTTTATCGATGATAAAAAAAAAATGATATCATTCCAGTAACGGTCAGTCATTCACATTATTTTATATATTGTTTATATATATAAATAATTTAATATTATCTCCACTGATAGTAGTGTTTATTGTTAATCTCCTGATATGTTTAAAACCAAAAAAAAAAAAAAAAAAGAATTAAAAATAAAAAAAGAATAGGAGGAAATAAAATTTAAAAAAAGTTACACTGCACACACACACTGAACTTTTTAACAACATAAAAATTATTAATACAAAAGAAAAGAAAGAAATAAAAGAAAATTTCTAGTATCAACTAACAATTACACCAAAATATATATTTTGTTCATTTGTTTAAATTGTTTGAACTCTAATGTTTCTTTTTAATATTTTTATGAGTGAATAAAAAAAAAATGTTTATTAATGAAACCTTATTTGAGATAATTCGGCTTATGTCTTTTTTTTGAAAAAGAAAAACTGTCATCTTGATTCGGAACCACGTGCAAAAAAATCCCATAATATCTCTGTGCTAAATTATTCGTTTCAGTCTCTGTGCGACAATATTTTAAGATTGGCGGAATGTTAATCTTAATCCAACAAATATAATTATTTAAACAAAGCTATAAATTATATCAGCGATAGATCGAAGATGTTTATTTACAGGAATGATAGATTATCTTAATCGATCTAATGAACGAATACTGATATAGTTTGCATGGTCGCCTTCTCTTATTCATTCGAGCGACAAGGTTGTCGAAGTAATGGCGGTCATAAAATTTTTTTAAAAATCAGCATTGTGATCCCCCTTTTTTGGGGTCTCTTTTTACCCCATTTTTTTATATCTGTGGGTTGTGTTCGACTAATTTGGTTGAAACTTCACACACAGACGCTCGGTGTAGTCTACATTGATTGTCAAAAAAGTCGATTTGATCTGTTTTTCATTAAGTCAGGATTCATTTTGCAAAAAGTATCCCATTTTTCAATTGATCGGCAATGATCTTTCTCTGTAAGTTCAGACGCTACCTGTAATTGTTCCAAAACGATCTCAGCCATCTTCTGAGATTTTGATTGAGTCACGAGACGTCAAAACCCATTTTCCTATTTGGCCAATATTTTGCGTTCTTTCTGTGTTTTTTTTTTGATAACCCTTTTTCGTGGCGTCTTATTTTCCTGCGTTTTTTTTCATTTCAGAGGGCTTCTGACCAATTTAATTTTTGTGGGGATACCGGTATCATATTTCACGAGTTCAAATGACAGTCAAAACCATTTCTTTCACTTTGAGCTGTCTTGGGTAGATGAGGCTGGAAAATAACTCATCTATCTGACAGCAATAATTTTACATGTTCATTATATTCCTGGGCTTTTGTAATCAGTGTTGCCCTTCATGTAGATGAGATAGTCTCATTCAGTTGATGGGTCTCATCTAGTCGGGGTTTTGGAATAAATGTTAACTTTACACATAGATGAGTTACTCTCCAGAGCTAACGAGCCTCATCTATCCAAGACAACTAAAATTCAATTTGGAAGATCAGTCCAAATTTAACAAAATGTAATTAAAGAAATTCAAGATTATTTTCAGATTTGTGGAAATGCGATATATAAAGATGAATAAATAGATCTATATATCTATTATAAAGCGAATGAATGATTTAGTATAAATATGTACATTAAACATAAACCAGGGAGTCATAGACACACGTTTCGTATTTATTGTGAACTCACTAATAAAAACACAGCTTTATAGATTAAGATCGTATGTAAAGATATAAGGGGTGGAACCGGGTTCTACCCCCGGTTTGGGGCCACGTCCGGTTAAGGGAATTGTGGTAGGCCCCGACGTCACGGACCGGAAGAGTGAGTCAGAGTGAGGGAGTCAAGCAGGCAGTCGGTGAGAGAGAGGAGTGAGAGCGGTCAGCTGGGCAGCGGGCCCTGGCTTGCTGTGATGATGGAGGTGAGGAACGTTCCAGAATAAAGCCCATAAAATATATCCCCCGGGTCTTGTTGCTTCCATCCTTAACTTTCAGACCAGGGTATACAGAACCCCTCTCACCGGCGGAGCGGACAAGTTTTCCGGAGCAGAACACGTGTTTTGGGTAAGTCGACCAAGATGGCGACCGACCGACAGACGACACATCCCACCGTAAAGTAAGTAACCATTTCTCTCTCATCTCTGACCCCATACGGATAAAGGTACACGAAGACGTCAACCAACTCTTCAAGTCAAATCGACCAACTAGTCACTGAATGTTTTTTTATAAGGATGTTGTTCCTGGAAAGGTCTGTCGACATTTTCAATTTCAGCTTGGATATCTAGCTATGTTCTACTGTATGTTCTAACAACGGCCGTCTAAAATTGATATTTGATAGAGTTATTAAGTATTAAGTTATGTATTATATATATCTTATTTATAAATATACTGTTAGAAAATACTTCCATCTTATAATTTATTATATATAAAGACAGAAAAGAATAAGATGAAACGCTCAATCATTGAATCTGCTATCATTATGTCCCCAAACACGACAGAGCAGAAGGTGGGTGGTGCTCAATTACAACTTAGTAGTTAACCATTGTTTTCCTCGTGGACAACGTAAACATCTTTAAAAACAGAGGCGTTTAATTTTAAACAAGGTTAGAAGGAAAGCAATATCAGAATCTAAAAATGTCAGTTAGCCTCTACTATCGTAATTGACAATGTAAACAGCTTTAAAAACAGAGACGTTCAATTCTAAACATGGATGGACATTTTATTTGCTTTTTCTTATATTTCATCCGTTGAAAATGCTGTGTAAGCGAAACATACGTCCGGATATTAATTACCAAAACGACTAAATTGTTCCTATTTGTCTTATTTCCTATTAATATATATACATATGTGTGTGTCTGTGTGTGTGTGTGTGTGAGAGAGAGAGAGAGAGAGAGAGAGAAGGTTGTGTATATTGAAACCGAACACCTACCATATACACAATTATAGAAGAAGAAATAAGAACAATGGCTGATGGAAGCATAATAGAAAATATATAGATAGAGAGAAAATAAGTTGTCATGAAAAAAAGGGAGAGAGAAAAAAAAACGTAAAGTATACATAGAGAGTAAAAACTTGGGAAATAACCAAAAACAGGCCGAAAAACCCCAAAATAAATACACAAACAAAACAACAACAAAAACAAAAACAAAAACAAACAAATCTTGCAACCAAAGGTAATATCTAACATTTAAACAGACCCCCTAAATAAAATCCTGCAACCCACCCCACACACAAAAATTATATTCTAAAGTTAAACAACAAACGTCAACAGTGATAGGTAAAATATATAGGAAACCAAAACAAAACAAAATAAAAAACTTGATCAACTTTTCAAACTGTTTAAGTGTGTATTAGGATATCATTCAAACACGGAATATGGTTAAGTCTTACTTTTACTTGTTTTCAACCGCTTTGCACCTTAATTACTCATTCATTTCTCATCCAAATTTTAAAAGATTTTTACACTTCATAGGTCAAATACTGCTCTATATTCCCCTCCCCAAAAATTTAATTTTTGTTGATTAAAACAAAAGTTATTATAAAAAAAGTAGTGTTAAAAAAAGTAAGGTACATCGTTACAGCGACATTAAACGTCGAGAAGTGTGAGGAGATTTAGAAATAGATAGATAGAGAGAGGGAAAGAGAGTGATAATATCACTTAGAGAGAGTGAAAATATAAACGCTGTTTTAAACGATATTTAAACATAAATAAAAACAATCGGAGTTAATTTGATATTATGATTCTATCTTTCTTTAATACAACTATAAAATGTCTGAAAAACTCAATAGATTAAATATTAAAACAAGAAAGTAATATCACTAACTTCATTTATTTGTTTAAAAGATAATGATAAGGATAGAATATAAATTTTTATTAAAAGAAATCAGCAGAAAAAAAATTAACGTTTGTTCAAAATTCAAAGTTATAAATTTATTATATTTTTTACTAGAATAATATATTTTCCTTTTCTTTTCCAGTTTAACAAGTTCTTTTACTTTTCTAAGTTTAATCTTAACCATATTAATTTTCATGCTCGCATTTTTCTATTTAATATATATATGTATAGATAGCAAATTAGAAGTTAAAATAAAGTAAATGTATTAGATTCCAAACATTTTCTTTCCTAATTTGTCAAAAATTTTATCTTTTCCTGTCAGAAATGGATCTATTTCTATTCTATATCTATTTATATATATTCATATAATAGCTGGTCTTTTGAAAAATTTCACAGATATATATAAGTTTGTATAACTCGGTTATGTTTGTATATTTATTGTGCAAACTATAACTCTCTATATTTGATAAATTCACTATATTCAGCAAAATAAATATACAAAGATTCAGAAAAACAATAATTTCTTTATGTTCTTGAAATTTGAATTGGTTTTTCTGAATAACTTGTGGGAAAATGCTTTTGGGACAGTTAGAAGGGATTTAGACTTTGGAACCATAATTCATAGGTTCAAATCCCAGTCGTTCTGTTTCTGTTATTATTTAGATTAATACTCTTTTGTACAAAAAGGTGGGTAACAACTTTTAAAAAATTAGAATAGAAGTAATTTAGTTTACTTAAGGTACTTCAGGTTAGAACTACTCTGGACAGTGAATAAGCACTTTGAATTTGGAATTATAATAATGTAAATTATGCTTGCATTCAGGCTAATACTCTTGAGAAAATTATGTTATCTGCATATCCCTTTACCTGCTTTGTTTGTTTGTGTTTTACAGCTTATCAACCTTTTTCTTTATCTTTTCAAAAAGTAATGAGTTGATGAAAGAATGTTTATTAAAAATGATTGTTCTCGGCTATGAATAACTCAAATGGTGTTGATATGCTGTCAAACAAAATAACTTGCTTTCTTTTCAAATTTTTCATTAAAAAAGAATTTGAATATAAATAATAACCAGCCATGTTTTATTCAAATTTGTGGTTGCTAATGTTAACAATTATCTAATGAATGTGGTTATTGTTTGTCATTTTTTATTTTATTAAAAATGACACTAAGGAGACAGTCTCTAAACAATTGCTTCTTCAGCATTTGCAAAAATTCCATTTTCAATCAGAGAGGTAAATTTTATTTATTTATTAATAAATAAATGCTTTTGGAAATAAAATCACAACCCTAAAGGCATAAGTGATTTTGAAAACTTTACAAAAAATGATTTCTATTCATGTCAAACAAAATATGTTAAAATATTGTAATAATCAGATAATTTCTAGTAAAGGCTCTGCTAGAAAATTCCTGTAAATTGCTCTAGTAGGTTTCCTTTTTCTTTTCATTGTCTCTATGGATACTTATTGTAAACATCTAAAATTGATTAAATCATACTACTAACATAATGAACCAATCAAAATTTGAATATGATATTTAAAACTTCCTATTTGCCATTGTATTTTCCAACTGGGGAAAATATTTGTTAAGTATGTAAATATTTATTTTTTTATTATATTCCTTTATCCAATGTTTTGTACCTTTTGAAAGAATAAGACAGCAATTTAACCTTATTTGATTGAATATTTTGATCTTTGTTATACAGTCTTACTTATCCACAGGGAAAATCATTGTGTCATCAATATCTATGCATCATAAACACTGTCATTACAATAAATTCTTTTGATTTTCCTTGTAGAATTATCGATTATAAACAACTTGACAATGGTGAAAACTTAACAAGGCCAATAATTCTATGCATACATTTATACAGATATAATTTCTAGTTTTCAGTTTTATTGAAGGGAGAGACAAAATGCAACCCTCTCTTTAATTTCATTTTTATCTATTTTACAAACTGTTTTTGTTTTCATCGCATGACATCTTTATGGAAGAAGCACATAAAATGGATTCTTATTCATTGTGGATATTTAAAAGCAGATTACACACCATACAGGCAACCCTTGTGTATGAATTAGGCAAAAAACACAATTACTCTTCATGTGTTCATGTATCAAGTTTACTGATTGGATTCCAGAGATGAGTTTGGAAAACGTAAGCATAAAAATTGAAATTAAATAAAATTATTGAAGAAATTCCTGAAATATTTTTTAAAATAAACTTAAATGAATCTTTTAAAAAAAAACAAAAAAACTCTTATTCCTTTGTAAAAAATGTAAACCAAGTATTTTTCAATGAAAACATGGAACCTAACTAATATCATTAATAATTTCCCTCAAGCAAAGCCTCTCAAATTCAAATTATGGATTTTCATTCTAATTTATTTCAAAAATCAATTATAAAAATATTCAATTTGTTTTAAAAATGTTATTCATTTATCTCAAAAATAAATAAAAAATATGTAGGTTGAAAAAATAGTGAGAAATGTTTGACTTTTGAATAGCATACTGACCTGTATTATATCCAGAGTTATTTTACCTTGGATTCTCTCATTACCTCATGTGATAAGAGTTTGGTTAAATTGCACTGTTGGTTATATTATTTATTTAGAAAAGATAAAATATAATCATTTGTTTAGAAAAATGTTTCCAACATTTTGCAAAAAAAATAATTATTAAATAATAATCTAACCTGATTTTACAAAATTGTTACAGGCATTCTCTTTTTGTTTTTTGTTTTTTAAATTTACCCCCTTTATACATTTTTCTGTCTAATTTTAAATCAATTGTAGAAATTATCAAAAGGTACATTTTTAAACCATATTCCCATTTATGAGCAATTTAAATCTTTTTCCTAATATGTACAATTGTTGATGAAGAATTATCAGAGCATCATTTTTTGATTCCTAATCTTATGGCAGAAATAAAGCGATTGTGAATTTTCCTGGAATCTTTCCATAAATCTTCTGATGCAAAATCTCTAAATCTTAGTTTTTCATGAAGTAGAATCATACAATCTATTACTGGTTAATATGCTCCCTAGGGCTAAATATCTAATGTGGTTTTTAATTTTTTGATTTTGAATGAATGTATTTCCCACATTAGCAGGAAGGGTTGAAACATCATTCTGTAATTCCTAAATAAGTTTTCTATGTAGATTTTCTAATAAATTTACATTTCTAATTCCTGCAAATCTTTTAATAGATCTGCTAAAATTTTAAAGTTTCAATCATTCTCACATATATCATTGAATTATTTAGGTAACATGAATGTCAATGTTTTAAATTTAATTCCTTTTCTTCTAATACTTTTTCAAGGATTTTCTTTTTATATATTTTCAAATTTATGTATAAAATTGGTTCTTAGAAATAGTTAAAAAATTCCACACACATTAATTCTTCCAAATTTGGTCGAGCTGTCATTACAAATAAATAATTCAAAACCCTTTTTGACTGAGGTTATTTTTTTACCACTTGAACTGTCATTAGATCATAAAATATGAAATTGTGATTTAGAAATTTTGAATTGTTCTTTGCGATTGTTATTTATTTGAAATTTAAAGAAAGGTCAACAACTGACACAAAAATGATGTGTTGCAGCAGAGATTTTCATTCTTTTCCTGATGCTAAACAGTCAGTTACTTCGAATTGTCGTGGTTAAAAATATCTTTTAGGATTTTGATGAATTATATTTTATTTTTTTGCTGAGTCATTGTTTTGTTTCACCATTTTAACAATTTGTATTGAATTTAAAGAGAAAGAAAAGTAAAAAAGAAAGCAAGGGTTTTTTTTAGATTTGTTTCTTGGTTTTTTCTTTTTAAATCAATAGAACATTTCCATATATTTAGATAATTGAAATACATTTACAGATGATATAGAAAAGTATTACTTCAAAAATTAATGAATGTATCTTCTAATAAAATGTCTCTGTGAGATTATTAGGGCTGTGACTATATACTTTTACTAAAGAATATTCTTGTCACAGCCCTACTAACTAGGTCTGTGATGAGAATATTCTTGAATAAAAGAATACTCTCACAGCCCTAGAGGTTACATATTGAGAGGCCTTTAAAAGGTTAGGTTTTATGTTGAGATTTAAGATGTTATAGGAATGAGTGAAATTTGTAAGAAATATTTGCAATTGGAGTACGAATGCATTTTTATTAGCATAATCAAATGTGGTATAATTTAGAATTAGGATAGTTAAGAGAAAATTATAAATTCTGTTTTGGAATATATATTTATATATATATAAATATATATAAAGCAGAAGGTAAGACCAAACTTTGGGAGGTTTGGCCGTTGGTTACTGTCAGTTTCACGCTTGTGCGATGGTCTTCCGATTGCGCAAGCGTGAAACTGACAGTAACCAATGGCCGAACCTCCCAAAGTTTGGTTTTAACTTCTGCTTTCTACACATGCTCTATCTCTCGATATCGAGCACTCTTGCTGTGAATCCGAGTAACAATCTTCCAAGGGTTGATCACCGTCTTCATCACTATATATATATATATATATATATATATATAGGCAGCATTTTTTTTATTTAAACAAGTTCAAAAGAATGTTTGCAATCTTTATTAAATGAGAATTTAGGATATGATATAATCTAACAAATTATTCATTGGAAAATTGTTTCAATTAACTTTGGACTGTTCATTATTGTAAGGTCAGTTTTGAGAGTCTTTCAATTGATTTGTTATTTAATTACTTGTCGCCACTTATTAAGAAAAGATGTCTTTCACCTTTTTGACAAATATCTCTCATATCATAGCAATTACCAATTGGGAATACTTTGAGATAAAGAAGGGAATTCCACTCTGTATCTTTGATTACTTTCAGTATGTTTCACGGTTTCTCTTCAATTATTTATAACAAAATCTATTTTAATTAGTGGTGGTTTAGCAAAATGATTTTGTTTCATTTTAATCCAATCATTGTAAACAAGAATTTCAATAACAAATACTATGATACCATGAAATTAAAAATTAAGAAATAGGGAAAAACATATCCACTTGTCCAGTCATTTCCAGCCATGATATAATGGCACACTAGTAATGGATTCTCTTGAATATTCCATGAAATTACAGTCATTGTATACTTTAGTATTTGTGGAAGTAGTAGTTTAACTACATGAGTATTCAAACCTTTATATATATAAAAGTGAAAAGTGTGTGTGTATACAATCAGTCTCCACCAAATTACTCTGTCAATTTTTGTCCACAGACTTGAAATTTCATATATAGGGTATTTAGATCTGCCTAAAGCTTTTTAATCAGTTTTGAACCAGAAATTTAGCTGGTAAGGGGAAAAAATTGAAAGATTGGACCATTGCAGTTCCTACCAAACTACTCTTCCAATTTTGGGTCTAAACACTTGAAATTTGATACATAGAGTATTTGGACCCGTGGAACACTTTCTAAGTAGTTTTGAGTAAGAAAATACCTGTTAAGTGATCAAAATTTGGAATAAAAAAAAACCAAATCAAAATGAACACAAAAGCAAGTATCAAATCATTCAGAATACCAAAATGTGCATAGCATAATGATTCAGACTACACAAATTTGCATATGTATGGTACTGTTTTCCTATATAATAGGTTTTCTTAACTAACTTAGTTGCAAGTCACTGGCAACTGGGCAAAGCTGGGCAATATATCTAGTAAATGAATACATTTAATTGGAAATATATTTTTTTGCCATTGTTATTTAATGTATTTTATTCTAATATTAATTTTTTTTTAAAAGAATTCCAATTTTTTTATTATTTAAAAACTCCCTTTTTTTTAATACATTATTTTTCATGTAATTGTTTTGAATATCCATCCATTCATAAATTGAATTTTTCAAATGTTCAATCAACCAAATGGATACATACATTCTAATGGTTGTAAGATCGTTTCATGTTTTCTTATTCTTTTGATTTGACACCATTTCATTAAAACAAATGCTCAACTTGTTTGGAAGTTGTGACTTTTAAGAAAATTTCCACTGTTTAATCAAAAGTAGTTTCAATCTGCAAAACTTAAAATGGAATGTTAGCATCAAACCATGGAAAAAAATGTGTCATTCTGGAAGGAATGGACGTGTTGGTAGATTAGTCAATGTGTTAACTTGTATGTTTTTCTGTTCACTTTGAATTGATTGGCACAAATTATTAACGAACGCTCCTTGGATGCTAGTTAGAGCTTCTGTAATAACACTTTAGCTTTGTAAATCTAAATTAGATCGCAAGATATTTGCATGTCTACAAACTTGAAAGAGTTTGGCAATTGATAAATTCTATTTAAAGATAAAAGTTGCTGATAGAATTCCAACTTTATTCTCAGAGTAGCGAGGGTGAGCAGTGGTAACAGCTTGGACTCTGGAATCCTATTACACAAGTTCAAATCCCAGTCAAAACCATTTAATTCACTTTCAGTTGCCTGTGGCAGATGAGGACCGTTAACTCGGTAGAGTAACTCATCTAGGTGTAAAGATGACACTGATTCTAAAAACTCAGTTAGATGAGACCCATCAACTCAATGAGAGTAACTCATCTAGGTGAAGGGAAACACTAGTTACCAAAGCTCAGGGATATAAAGAGCACATAAAATTGGCCTTGTGTAGTAGATATATCCTTTTTGCCTTGTGCCTAACTTGGGTTTTTGCTCGACTACATATATATCCAACTTTACTCTCTTGATTTCAAAATATTTTCAACTTACTCCAAGCTATGATTTCTCAGAGCAGTGAGAAGCAATTAGGCCATTGTATGAAATGACCATGATATTTGGTACTCTTTATTTCTATTTAATTAAATCTCTTGTAGTTTCCATTGTAATCTTTTAATGCCAAAAATTTCCTTGTAACCTATTTAACCATATTTGATCTCTTCTTTGTTTTTGATACTGCTATTAAAAGATACTTTTAGGTCACTTGTTACCTGATCAAGTTGATGATTGATGACAAGTGGTCATGATGTCACAGAGTACCTTGTATTGAATGAGCCCTATCATCCTGAATGTAAGAATACACAATGTGACCACATGATTAGGAAAGTCCAGAATAAGGCAGAGTAATCCCAGAAACCCTGGGAGACAGATGTCTCTCTTTTAATAATCATTTACTATCTAGTTTATACTACGTAGGATTTCATATTGAGAAAAATTAATAATGTTAAAAGAAGTAGGTTAATGAGAATCTTAGCCTTAATTAGTTAACTTTAGATTTATAATAATAATAATAACTTTCATTTTTTTAAATCTAGGGTGAGAATTCCAGCCAAGAATGTCTATTATTATCGTTGTCCAGATCATCGGAAAAATTATGTGATGTCATTCATCTTCTGTTTTGACCGCGATGATGATATTTACCAATTTTCCTACTGTTTTCCCTACACCTACACCAAGCTTCAAAATTATTTGGATAGTATTGAAAAGAAACATCCAGAAATATTCACTAGGGAATTACTTTGCCTTACTGTGGTAAGTGGCATTTTTATAGTTCATTATTTTTTTATAAGAAATATCTGAAAATGTATCTTTAATTCCCTTTCTAATGATTCAAATATTGTCAATATACGTTTTACATTTCCAGAGATAGATTGCTTTTTTGTGTCTTGAAAATTTATAGAAAGCCATATTTCTGTATCTCCATTCAGTAGAGGACATTTTTAAGTGTTTGAATATTTGGTATGAAAGTATTACTTAATAATAATATCTGTGAGTCTGCACATATTTATAGACGCAGGGACCTTAACCTTTCTACATCCTCAAGAATTGTAGAAATCTTTAGTAACAAAGTCTATTTTCTATATGTAGGAAATCAGGTGGTCTACCTCTTTTTCTTTCTAATGTTATCCTTAAGTGGGGCAAATTGTGACCAATAAATTGTCTAGTCTAACGCTAGAAACCATGTATTGTGTTTTCTTCCAGTACTACTAACAAGATTTAATACATATTATGATATATTATGATATTTACTTGGTTGAGCACCAACCCAAGTTCGGCACAAGGCCATTTTTATGTGCTCATCCCTGGGCTTTTGT
>JAYKTE010034411.1:0-15214 GCA_036873565.1 Xipholeptos notoides
CGTTTGTTTTCAAAATTGAAGATGCCAATGAAAGGATCCCGTTTTGAGAGTAGAGAAGAGATAATGTGGAATGCGATGGCAGAGATGAACACCATTCCAAATAAAGACTTACAGAGGTGTTTCCAGCAGTGGAAGGATTGGTGGGCTAAGTGTGTGCAAGCACAAGAGACCTACTTTGAAGGGTATTAGGGTCCAAACCCCGTCTGGCATGTGAAACTGGCCTAAGGTTGGATCATTTTTAGACAGGCCTCGTACCTCATCAACAATGAACATCAAATTTGATTTATTTTTCTTGAACTTCTCTCACAAATGCCTTAGTGCCTAATCTCTGTACATTGGAGATAAATAAATTCTCTTGCAAATGTCTTAAATTATTTCTAATGTAAAATTATACATTTTCTATACAACAGACTTTCAGTTAATTTTTTCAATTATTTTTTCAGGCTACCGATAAAGACATTGATCCTAGATTTAAAAATGTTTCTTACAGAATAAAACCCTCTAACTATTTTGAACTAAGAAATAAGAACAATCTTTATGTAAAGGATGGTCAAGAGGAGAATATTTTAGGGAAGACCATGTTTGTAACTGTGGAAGCTTTTGACTCAGATCAACCCCAGAAAAAGAATCACATTAACATTACCATGACTTTCAAGGTAAGAATTAATGTTAATTGAAAGACTGGACTAGCCACTTCAGTTTTTACATAATTTCTTAATCATTCAAAGTAAAACTTATGGCTATAAATATCTTATGAGATTTTCCAACCCTTTTGAACACTAGCTATATCTGATACAGTGGTTTTGCAAATGTTTTTGCTGCCCAGGTCGGTCGTAAGATTTGACCCCCCCCCAACCCGCTAGCCATTGATAATCCATTAATCTTAAAAATTTCCAAAAGCCCTCAAAATATCTATTTTCATATAACTATACAATCAAGGATCTAATTTTAGACTGCTACTATTATTCCTAGACCTTCATCTTATTATAGGTCTTGTATACATATATATATATATACAGTTGTTGTCAAAGAAAATCAAAGATTTTTCAAAAATCAAAGATTAAAAAAAAAAAACGTATGATTCAAATAATTAAAAAAAATTTTAATTCAATTAACTGTCTCTTTTTTATTTTAGTTTTTCTATGTTTACCGCTTCTCCTGCACCCCCTTGGCTACACCACTGGTCTGATAACACTAAACAAACACTAATATTTGTGTAATAGGTGATTTGTTATAACAGAAGAAAAAATTATAATTAGGTTTCTTTGTTTATTGATATATAAAATTATTTGTAGAATATTCAATGCTAGATTTTGCTTATTAAAAATTATTTAAAACCAATTTACTCATAGACAAAGATTTTTCGTGCTAACAAACAAAATATGCAAATGCAAATCACTAAACTAATAAACCCATGTTTGTGTTTGGCTTAGCTTTATTAAATTGCATTATTGTTAACAGTGTGTGATGAATGACAAAGGGTATATGTCATTTGGTGCTTCTGTAAATACAAAAGTTTCATTTCATAAATAAATGCTGGTTTGGCTATGAGGAGATGGAATGAATGTCAACACCCATGATAGGACAGTATTAGCCTTTACTTCATATTAGTTTATTAGACCATTTTTTCTTCAATTATTAAAAAAATAAAATCTTTTCATCTAATATTATTTTATATAATTTCTTATTTTTAGGATATAAACAATAAAATGCCATTTTTCAAGAAACCACTATATCAAAAAGATGTTTTGGAGAACCAACCTGTTGGATCCAAAATTCTCAAGTAAATTTATCTTCTTTTTGTTGCTACTTGCAAGTAGATGAACACAGATAGTTTAGAATTAATATAATAATACAAATTTAAAAAATCCTGATATGGTCAAATACATATTTAATAATTAAAAATCATCATTACAATACAAATCCATCGAAATGAATGTTAGTCTATTCCAGGGGTTTCATTATATATTTCCCACATTTATGCGGGCTGAAGGAATAAAAAATGAAAAAAAGTTTTATGCAACCAAATTAGCGTAAGGTTAATATGCTATAAAACGTAAACAATCAATCAAACAAACAAATTAGTGTAAGGAATGATACTGTTGTTTTGACTTAAAATTTAATTAAAATCAGTTTCCAGATTAGATGATTCAATTGCTTGACAGGACGGATGAAATTATGTGGCAGGCCAGATGTGGACAATAGTTTGGAGAGCCCTGGTCTATATTAGGAACAATTTCTTAAATCTATTGTTAAATACTTATTTGCAAAAATAACCCAACTCAGTATTAAGTTATTAGAGTAGATGTATCTGGACACAAAATGAAAAGGAAAGTTCATTTGGGACAGTGGATAGACAGTTGGACTTTGGAATAGAAATATGTGAGTTCAGATCTCAGTTGTTCACTTTATATTCACATTTGGTCTAATACCCTTGGGAAAGGTATGAATTCCCGCATTCCCTCCAGCTATGGATTAAATAGTGCCTATTGCATTATTAAAAAAACTATGTGTGGACAAAAGAAGATTTATCACAAAGGATTGTTCTCCATCAATAAATGACCTAAAAAGGTTGATACGCTGTAAATCAAAGTAAACAAACAAATAAAATGAAACAAAATAATGTACCTTTCTCATTTAACTTCATGAAGCAATTTATTTTTCTACCTGGCTAGAGTTGAAGCTGAAGATGATGATGTTACTGAAGAAAATAAAGAAACTAAATTCTCTATTGTTAATTGGGACCATGAAAATCCATTTATCATCAATTCCAACACTGGAGTCATTTCTATTCGAAAACCACTCAATGCTGATGGAACTCAAAATAAAACCTTTTCTTTTCAAGTAAGTGTTTTTTCTTCTATGTTGTTTTAGAATTTGGCTTTAATCCATTCAATTGATTTTGCCTAAAATATTTGAATAAGGGGACTATGGATTAAATAGTGCACATTGTGTTATTCAAAAAACTATGTGTGGACGAAAAAAAAAGCATGTTTATGTTGTGATGTGGTTGTGGAAAGACAAAGCAAACATACACAAAATCAGAGAATATAACAATATATTAGCAAATATACATATGGAAGATGGCTGAGCAGAGTTGCTGCTCTCAATAGAGAACACAGAAGGTCAATCTCCACTCTGGCCCAATCTGGAATCTAACTCTCTTCTGCTGGTAGTCAGAACTGGCTACCGGAAGTGATGTATGGCACAGTCTATCATCAGTCACTCCAGGGGTATCAACCCAACAGTTTATTTAAAAAGTGACAGTTCTTGGCATTAAATGACCTAAAAAATGGTTGATAAGCCGTAATACACAAACAATCTTTCATTTTGGATGTTTGCCTATGCTCTGAGTTAATTATTCATTTATGATGAATAATTTTCTTTTTTTTTCTTTTCTTAGGTCCGAGCAGAGAACACCAGAAAAATGGATTTACCAGAAAATAGCCTAAAATTCAATGACACTCAGGTGGAAATTACAGTGATGCATGTCAATGATAACCCACCAGAGTTTAGTCAAAGTAAGAAAATATCATGACACTTTTTGAATATCAAAATTTTGATTATTTATTTTAATGGACAAATAAATACTTAATGTATACACCAATTTTGACATTCAAAATTTTGATTGAAATGTTGAGATTTTATTGACTTCTAGTTCAAAATGATTATATATCTTTAATAGTTTCCAAATTTCAAACTATTTTTCTTACTTCCATGCATTTTGTCATTTTTTACAGATGTCTATATTTTTCAAATAAATAAGACAGTCCCCACCGGACAACTTTTGTTCAAAATCACAGCAAATGATAAAGACAATGATGAGGTATTCTACTTTTTGGAAGGGAATCATGTAAGTGCCTGATATACTGTATTGCAGTATTGCTTGGTGGCAAAAACTACCTTTAAAAGGTAGAAAATAGCAAGGTTTTCAGATTAGAAACTCAGTCTTTTAAAAGAATGAATAATTCAAATGGTTTATTATCACTATTAATATTATTATCAGTATTATTTTTTAAAATAGGAAATTTAAAAAGAGATGAGAGCCTATAGAAGCATTTTAAGAGAGACATAAACAAGATTAAAAAGAAAAAGCTTTTCTTGCAAATAAATTGGCACTTTGAACTTCAATTTTTTATAGGTAGTTTTTATATTTTCTTCTTGACATAAAATCAATAAGTATATTTTTATCAACTATTGCTTGCATTTTATTAATTCATTGTGTCTGGATTAACTCATCTAATAAATTCAGACAATCTATATAAGGGGTAAACAAACTTTTGCTTACTGTGTACCAACTTATGGTTTCAAATTATTCAGAGTGCCAACAACACATATTTTATTAGGGGCAGGCAACCTTTTGCTAACTCTGTGCCAACTTAAGGTTTCAAATTATTCCGGGTGCCAACAACACATTTTTTTTATACAAGTCAAGTTCAACATACTCATTTTACAATATATTTTATCTTTATATATCAATAAATTCAATGATGAGTAAAGTTGTAAACAACATTAAAATAAATTAAATTCCTTAAAAAAAGTGTTTTTAATTATTTTTTATTGTTAACTGATTTATAACAAAATTCATTTAAAAAATGTAATCATCTGCTGAGTGCCATTGGAAATTGCTTGTTGTGCCAGGTGTGGCACGCGTGCCATACGTTGTCGATCCTTGATCTATATCTATTTTAAAAATAACAATGAAGATGAGAGTAGAAGTTCAAATAACTTGTTTGAAAGATTAACAATCAAAACTTATCTAATAAATTCAGACAATTAATATCTAGTGTGGAGATAAGAAGGAAGATGAGAATAGAAGTCTGAATAACTTGAATACAAGATTAACAATCAAAACTCATCTCATAAATACAGACAATCATTATCTTAGAATTTAAAAAAATGATTATTATTTGCCAAATGAGAGACATCCATTGTGTAAATAAAAACTCAAAATCTTCCCTAATTTATTAGAAAAAACAATTAAAATTAAGTATTTATTGTATTTTCTCATTTTTTTTTTTCTTTTAAGTTTCCTTTCATTATTAATGGTACAACTGGAGAAATTAGTTTAACGCAGGAGTTGGATTTTGCCAAAAAACTCATCTACACCTTTTCAGTTTCAGCAAGAGATACAAGAAATTTTTCTGCGTAAGTTAATTAAAGATATCCTTTCCTTTGGTTAATTTTTTTTTTTACTTAAATTTATTTGTAACTATTTTAATTTACAATTTTTGATGCACTTATGTTTGTGGCTATATTTTATAACAGTTAAACGAATATAGAATGAAACCTCATACCCTATAAGAGTTAATATTTTCTTAAATCTAACTCAAGTGCATATTCTAAAAGTACTAATTGGACTATTTTCCTCATCTATTCTATAATATTCTCTCTCACAATGATTTGAGACCGATTAGTACTTTTAGAATTCATTATACCTCATCTCAAGGATTTCGAAAAAAGAAGTGCATATGTTGGCACCCACTTAAAAAAATGACTAACAAAAAGTTACCAAATTTTGATCTGGCTCCATTCATCAATGTCTATCACCAAAAATATAGGGGGATAAAAAAACTTTTCCAATCAATCAGAAAAAAAATTGATTATTTTTACATATATTAAGTACGAGGATTGTTCCAAAAGTAATGGCTCCTATTTTTTATTCTGCCTGAATGGATCATAGGGGATTGCAAATTGCATTATCATGATAACTGAACTTATGCATTCGTGACATGAAAATTTCATCTCTCTGTTGTAGATAATGATGGTGTGGGACTCTAAGAAAGCAACACCTGTCATAAGAAAACATTTAATCTACCTTTGATTTAAAAGTTTTAATAATTCACCTTTCAAAACTAGTCTACTTTGCAGACCAATAACATTACACAACTTGTACATGTGGATTTTCTCCATATACCTTTTTCATAAAACTGCTCTCATTGCACACAACATTGAATTTTGTTATGCTGAATACACTCCTTAGTTTATGGGTTAAAAGAATTCCTTTTTTTATATATAAGACAGATTAGCTGATGTAGTTATTTCCGTAGAAAACAGGAACAAGCCCTTAATTGTGAATGACAAAATGGCATTCAGTATTTTGGAAGAAATGCCAAAGGGAACCTTTGTTGGATATATACAAGCCTGTAACATTGATGAAGATCCCTTGAATTACTCAACTGACAGTCAAGGTAATAATCATTTTGATTTTCAAAAATTTTATAATTTTTAATTTTTCAAATTTATTTTTTTTATACTACTCTCTCTTCTTATAAAGGAAATTTTTCCTTTTTTTCTCCTTAATATCAATTTTTTTCCAACTTCTTGCTTTCTTGAAGAAGTAGAAAAAAAAGGAGAAAAGCAAAAAGAAAAAAAAAGGAGAAAACAAAATTGTCTTCACACACATGAACTATTTTTTTTAATGTTTTTCAGAATTTTCTATCAATTCTACAACCGGTGAATTACAAAGTGAAACAGTGTTTGACTATGAGAACAAAACTCAATACAATATCATAGTAACTGTTTCAGACAATCTTCACATAAAAAAGATAAATGTAACAATCTATATAATCGACTTAAATGACAATGTTCCTCATTTTTCTAAGTCTGAATATCAAATAAACCTCACAAATTTTGAAAAGGAAACCACTGTACTCCAGGTAGGGTATTGCTCTCATTTTCTGCTCAGATTTTTGTTACTACAAAGAAGTTTTAATGACATAATAATGGAATAGGACATGGGATAAATTTGTAATGAATACTCTACAAACATACATTTTCAAATATCACATATTTTTGAATTTATGGAACATTGTAATGACATACAACATTATGTTTCCCAACGCTAGCTAAGTCTGATATCACGAGATACACATTAATAATATTTTTGCAATAGATTAATTGTTATAGCAGTGGAATAAATTGTAATTAGATTTTTATTGATATATAACATTCCTTTAAATTTAATATAATATCATTCCTTGTAGGATGCTGAATCTTTTGCCTTTTAAGTATTATCTAAAGCCAATTCATTTTGAGTGCTGACAAACAAAGTGTGTAAATGCGAATTACATAAAACCTAATAAACCAATTTTTGTAGTTGGTTTAATTTTATTAGACTGCATTAATATCAATGGGCATAGAATGAATGTCCAGGATTATATGTCATTTGAGGTTTCTGTAACTACAAAAGACAGACTGGCTAAGTAAACTTGTGAAACTCTTATCTTTTAGAATTTAGGTGCCAGAGAATGGACTAAATTTTAAACTGTGAATTTTAACAATGTAAATAATTATTGAAATGATAAATTCTAGGAATATTTGCTTAATCAATTATCTTAGACTATATTCATTGTTTCATTAAAATACCATCAAAATGTTCATGATTCACAAAAAGTCATTATCATAAAATACAATTTCAAAAAATACATTTTTATTTTTTCCCAGATTTCAGCTACAAAGAGTATACAACTGATAAAATATTAGATTATCGTCTCACTGGGGACTCTGATTTTAAAATTCTCCCAAATGGAATAATCAAACTAAGAAGAACTCTTGATTGGAAAAGCAAAAAAAAATCTATTACACTTGTGGCATCTGCTTTTGATTGTAAGTCAGAGATTTTGATTTTAAATAGATGATCTATCCAAGGATGAAATATGAAAAATTGAATTCTACAAGTATTATTTGGATTATTGTCCTCATCCATATTATTTTCATTTTCACAACTGTTTTAATTTGGATAAGGACAATATTCCAAGTAAAACTTGTAGAATTTATCATACCTCATTTCAAGGATTTCGAAAAATAAAAAAAACTAAGTCATGAGTTTTTATTTTAAAAACAAATTATAAATTGCTTTTCCTGAAAAATCTCTCTAAATTATATTTACAACATTGCAGCGAGGTTGGAGCGTTGGGAAAAGCTTGGTCTTTGTGGTACACGAGTTCAAATCCCAATGAAAACCATTGCATTCACTTTCAGCTGTCTCGGGCGGATGAGGCTCGTTAACTCATCTAGGTGAAGGGTAACACTGATTTAAAAAGCCCAGGGATGAGCACATAAAAAAATGGCCTTGTGCCAAACTATATCATATTTACAACATTGCAAATGTTGGTTTTGGATTCAACGAGGCCGATTTGGCATGACCAACTTGGCTAATTAATTGAAAAATAAAATTTGTACTTTTTGTATTCATTATTTTTATTAATTCATAAATACTTTTTCATGTTTAAAAAAGTTTAAAGCTTCAAAAAGTTAAAATCTGTTATGTTTTCTTTAGAAATTTTAATTATTTTATTAAAAAAAAACTTTTTAAAAAAATAACATATTAATACAAAATTAATTCAAATATTTTTAGAAAATATGATATTTAACAAGTCCTTTTTTTATTTTAAACAATTAGTTTACTGAATTGATTTTTGTGGGGGAACCACCCCTCCAAATGGACTCAACCACCCTCCATATAATCTGGAACTCTGAACGATCCCAAGAAGGGAATCTAGATCCAGGAGTTAATCTCACACCCGCCTAGTTGGACGTTATAACACTCTTTCTGTTCTGTAACCTTCTTTTTGTCTTAACTTACTCTGGTGTTCTGTTTTCATTGTGGCT
Organism: Xipholeptos notoides; assembly: GCA_036873565.1. Taxonomy (NCBI): domain Eukaryota; kingdom Metazoa; phylum Mollusca; class Cephalopoda; family Idiosepiidae; genus Xipholeptos; species Xipholeptos notoides. The sequence continues at coordinate 8,614 of JAYKTE010034411.1, forward strand.
AATCCAAGCCATAACACTATTAAAAAAATAACAAAAGAAGGTTACAGAAGAGAAAGAGTGTTATAGCGTCCAACCGAGCAGGTGTGAGGTTAACTCCCGGATTTAGAGCCCCTGTTTGGGTTGTTCAGTGTTCCAGTTTATATGGGCAGTGGTTGAGTCCATTTGGAGGGGTGGTTCCACCACAACAAATGGAAAACAAAACTTTCACTTTCATGACAAAGAAGCGCTAATTTGACACCAAATCGTCCCACTGCCAAAACATACCAAACCCATCTTGAATACTTCAAGAAGCTCAATTTATAAATGCTTCTAACAACTTAATTTTTGTTTTCACTTTTTCAGCAAAGAATAACTCAGCATTTGTTCCTGTGATTATCTTTCTGATAAAACCTTTGGAATTTTCCAAATCTATGTTTACTGCCTCGATTTTTGAAAATGCCCAAGTTGGGACAATTGTTTTTGAGGTAATAATGGTTACACTAATTTCTAATAGAATCAAATTATTAATCATCATTCAGGTCAATCAGACTTTTACTCTCATTTTCATTGTTATCTTCATAATGCTTCAGCTAATGTGTCTTTCAGTCCTCTTTAAGTATTACTTTAACTCAGGAGTCTCCTCAAACTGCAAACTCAACCCTTTATTTAATCCACAAGGTAGACTCTTCACATTCCAGGAGCATTATCTACAAATGGCTTAAAGAATATCCAAGTGACATATAACTGAAGTAAATAGGGTCAATCTTAATGGAGACAAAAATAGCTAAAGAACGACCTAATACTAGCACTTTGCACAGGACTTTGAAAGTGTTATTTTTGGCAGCGTTAGTTTGGAAAGTCAAAGTAAGAGATACAGTGCAATGAAATAGGACATTAACCTTTGACCTTGACCTTCAAAATGGTGTGCACTATCCCTATCATCATGTCAGGTTTGGTCATGATCAGTCCTGTGGTTTGGGCTGTAGAAGAGTTGTACACACAGGCACAGATACACACACACGTGCACAAAAACAAATGTTACTGCTTTATATATTTAGATAAATTGATATTGTACTTGATAATGCATACAGAATGTGAACAGTCTCAGTAGATTGAATAAAGATCCAAATTCGCATCTGCATTTGGTATGAAGATTTCCCAGTTCAAGTAATATTGAAGGAGGCTGAAGAGCACAATGGTTGAAACATTGTGAAGATAGAAATAAAGATAAGAGTAGAAGTCCAATAACTTGAATAATGATAATAATAAAAACTTATCTTATAAATAAAAGTAAAGTCCATTGTGAATGTAACAATGAAGAGGAGAAAAAATGTCTGAATAAACTGGATAAAGATGATCAAAACTCATCTCATAAGTTCAGACAATCAGCATTAAATTATGTTTAGTTATTTTTAATGATGCTAATAATAATTTATCATAAATAAAGATATATGTATGTGTATTATTTTATTCCATTATTTTGGTATTATATATTCAATACAGAAAATTTAGTTATTTTTCCTGATTCTAATCAATCCAACAACTAACCAAATGTCTTGGAAGAAATTGGTGAACAAGTAATTTAGGATTTATATTTTAGAGCCTCTAGATTATATTGTTTTAATGGATTTTTCTTCTTCTAGAAGTATTATTTGGACTCATCCTTATTTTTTCTAACTACGTTTCGACCGAATCCCCCTTCAGTCTTCCTCAGGTATCCTAAGTTAACTCATATTATTTTTAGATTTTTTTTTTTTTAATTTAGTGTTGGTTTTATTTTTCTTCTTTTAACAGAAGATTTGTTTTTGTTATCAAGCGTTTACAAACCAACACTAAATTTCCAAAAAAGATAGATCAAAAAACAAAATGTGTCAATTTAGGATACCTGAGAAAGACCAATGGGAGATTTGGTGGAAACGTAGTGAGACAGAAAATAATAAGAATGAGGACAATAGTCTGAATAATACTTGTAGAATTTATCATACCTCATCTCAGAGATTTGAAAAATAATGTGTTTTTTTTCTTATTACCTATTGACATAATGTATGGTTCTATAATTTGCTACTTAGTCACAAATTAATCTATAATCATTATAGCAAGGTCGTCAGTATCAGTGTTTGCTTTTAAGATCCAGGCAAAATAAAGACTCCAGATAATATTATGTCTAGCTAGAGCAAACATAAAGAAAAGACAACATGAGTTTAGTAGGGCTCAACTTCATGTATAATATGTCCTAGTTTATTATATCATGAATATATTTTAAACAGTTTATGACAACGACTCTCAGCATTGTATACACTATGTAATATAAGTGTTTTTTTTTTGTTTTTGTTTTTTTAGCTGGAATCTTGTGACTTTGTTGATAATACAGTTAGTATCCAAAATTTAAACCTAAAATTGTTAAACAACAATTTTTTGGAGTTTGATCAAAATTGCAGCTGCCTTCGTACAAAAGAAAAATTGGACCGAGAGACAATACAAGTTCACCAGGTTACAATGGAATTAAAAGATGTGCATGGAACCCACCAAGCCAATCTCAGTATCACTGTAAAAGATGTAAATGATGAACCCCCCATCTTCAAACAGGTTACAGAAATAATTGAGCTGAGTGATGATACTAAACCAGGAACATCCATTATAAAGATGGATGCTACTGATGAGGATGAAAATAATGATGGTTTTACATTTTTTCTTAAAGAAACATATGGAAAATTTACAATTGATTCAAATAATGGAACGGTTAGAACTTCTGGCAGGTTTAACAATAATCTTGATCCTCAATACAACCTTACAGTATTTGTAATTGATCATGGATTATATCCTCATGAATCAAATAAAACTTTATTCATAAGAATCACTGATAGTAATAGATATGAACCTGTATTTACCAAGGCCAAATATATATTTAATATTAATGAATCAACCTTAGAAGGTTATTTGGTTGGTCAATTAAGTGCTACTGATAATGATACTGGAATCAACGGACAACTGATATTTGAAATCCTTCAGGGAAATGAAAATTATAGTTTTGCTATTGACGAATCAAATGCCACAGTTTGGGTGAATAATTCATACATGCTAGACTTTGAAATTAAAAAACAACTCAATTTAACTGTTGCTGTTAGGGACAGTGGAATAAATCCAAAATCTAGCAATGCCATTTTATTGGTTACTCTAAATGATATCAATGACAACTACCCAGAATTTAACAGTAGTTAATTTTTCTCAGTGAAATTACCAATTTTAAAAACCCAACAAGTGTTCAAGATAAATGCAATGGACGCCGACAGCTTCATCAATGGCTACAACAAAATTCGATATTTTCAGTTGAACTTCAATGAAATATTTTACACCGATATTTGGACTGGTGTGGTTAGATCTAGAGCTGAATTGACAAACATAATGATGTACTCATTGGATTTCCAAGCATGTGACATGGGAGGAAATTGCAGAAATCAAAGTGATGTCAAGTTGTCAATTTATTCTGATATACCAAGTACTGTCTTAGTGGATGAAGGTCTTCAAAATGCTTTTGTTATTGATATTAATGCAACTGATGGGGATTCTGGAGTCTCGTATAGCTTAATATCATGTCATGAACATTTCAAGATTAATTCATCAACTGTAAGTTTTTTTTCAATTATAATTTCTACTAGCACATATAAATCTGAATCATAAATACTAATTCAACCCATGATACTATTATAGACTGGCTAGACCTATGTAAGTTTTATGAAACTTATGGCACATATATAAATTACCTAGCTATTATAATAGCTAGATTTATGTAAACTATATTATACTTTTATAGACTTACTAGATCAATGCAAATTAATTTATTCTATTAGAATAGCTAGACTAATGTGAAGTACTTGATTATTTTATAGACTGGCTAGACCAATGTAAAATATATAATACTTTTATAGACTTTCTGTAGGAAATAAAATTGACAAATATAACTGATTTCAAAAAGATTCCAAGATAAAATCAATTACTACAATATGGAATATATCAGTAAAAAATTTGATTTTAATTTTTATAACTCAAAAGCATTTGAATATATTTACATTAATTTATTCTCATAAAAATATAATGTGTTATAAACTTTGAAACACTGCTCAGAACACTCTCTTCCATTTTTAATATAGTGATATCTTTTTTATATCAACAGGGAATTATTGAAACTAAAAAACCTTTAGTTTGGTATCCCAGTTACAATAAAATTCCTATATCAATTATAGTCCATCCTACTGACCATGAGAGTAATTATACAAAAATACAGGTAAGTAATTATTTTGTTTACAAAATAATGCAGTCATGTATAAATAAAGATTTATAATCTGATCAAAGAGGAACATTAGCAATTTGAAAATTAAATTCTAGTAGGTTTTCACAAAAGAACAAAAAACTTATTTAAAAATGAAGAAAATAAACATGCATTGAAACACGCAAGCAGCTAAATGAAAAAGAAATGCTTGGCAAGAAAAACAAAAACATGAAAAATCTTCCATTAAAGGAAGAAAAGTAAAACCAACACTAAATTTAAAAAAGAAGTTAGATCAAAAGATAGATCTAAAAACAATATGAGTCAATTTAGGACACCTTAGGAAGATGGAAGGGTGATTCAGTCAAAACATTGTGAGAGAGAGAATATTATAGTTAAAGAAAATAGACAAATTAATACTTTTAGAATTAATCTCTAGTGTTTCGAAAAATGATATACGTTTTTTGTTTTGAAAAATCTTTGGTTTTCTTTGACGACAACCATTTTATATGAGTCCTGTAATAAGATGAAAGTCTAGGTAGGACTAATAGCAGCAGCAGCAATCTAAAATTAGAACCTTGTTTATTTAGAACATACATAGCAAAAAAAAGTTATGATAATAAATAAAATCGACGGCGAATCGTCCCTCTGCCAAATCGGCTATGCCGCCAAATCAGCCACACCGAATTGTCCCATTCCCAATAACTTGTGGTGTATTTGCAAACAAAATGAAAGGCTTACCTGTATTGCTCTAGAAGAGAGGCAAAATGGCTGACTCTTTATGCACTTGAAGTGTATGATGAGAAAGGAAGTTTTTATTTTGTAGAAGTAGGACATAAAAGGAGATGAGCACGTGATTAAGATGAGACTGGAGAAAGGATAGAAGTGTGCCTTTGCATATGCTGAGCACTTTTAACCAGCCTACTCTTCCATAAACTACGTAACTTTAATTGCCCCATTTAGTGGATCCTAAAAGGCTGTCTAGAAGTAATGAACAATTTTCATTGTCATCAAAAAGAATAATTTGTTTGTATTAAGATTGAAGAATCTGAAGGTAATGCAGTTAACTTCATTAAATAATGCCAAGTTTTTTTCTCGCTAATTAAAAAAAACTATAGCATTATCAGTTACTTTTCATAAGCATTGTTTGTTTTCTTTTTTTATATGTATAATTTCAGATTATAGTTCAAGTTGTAAATTTTAATAACCATGTTCCAGAATTTTCTCAAAGAAATTACATATTCCAGATTGCTGAAAATGCAGAGGAAACATTTGACATTTCAGCATTTGATTTGGATGTAGAAAATGAAATTTTAACTTATGAATTATTTTTTTCTGAACCCAAAGGTATTTAAAAAAAAATTTATTTGGAATTTTATCACTTTATAATTCTTTTTTTTTTTTCAATTAGTTGAATTTATGATAAAAATTAATAGTGGATTTCCTTGTGATTATTTTATAATCTAAAAAGAAATCTTCAAGCTTTAATAGGCTATGCTGTCTCTGAAAAAAAATTAATCTTAATGGCCTGTAACAACAGTGGGCGTAATTTTTTGAAAAAATATATGAATATAAGTGACAATGCTTAAAGATTGAATTTCATATTCAGATATCTCTTGCTTCCACTGGCTATATACAAATATAAGTGACAATGCTTAAAGGTTAAATGGTCTTTGTTATAAGTAATAACTTATTACACACCAAACTAAAAATTTGAGAATTGAAACAGAAATGGCATTTCACACTTAGAAAATGAGAAACTAAAAATTAAGACCAAATGTTACTGTATATTTTCAAATATAAGTCGATTCTGAATATAAGACGAGATAGAATTCTATCCCAAAACTCAGGAATTTTCTATGACTCGAATATAAGTCGAGTCTACAGATGTATGTTAAGACTTGGCTAATATACTATGTAAATAAAAATTTCAACCGAAACTACTATAAACACATTAAAAAAATTTTTTGACTTTAGCAATAAATATGAGACCTCTCGCTCAGATATTAGCGCTGAAAATAAATATTATGAATGAATTGAATTAAGTTGAGATGCCGAAATATGGATTGTTTCCCCTGCAAAAAAACTTGACTTATATTCAAAAAATTACGGCAATAATATTCAGGATCCATTACAATGTTCTACAAGGAAGCAAAAGTCCCCTAATATCTTCAGGTAATTTGTCAATTATAGAAATGTGCTTGGCAACATTTCCTTCCAACATACTGAATGCTTCTATCTAAGATTATACATATATATATTAGTGATGGGACGATTCCTTGGAATCGTTAATTGTGTATTTTGGGGGGAATCAGAATCGCATCGTTAAATAAATACCTTAGATTTACGATTCTTTCA
>JAYKTE010034522.1:0-24768 GCA_036873565.1 Xipholeptos notoides
TTCCTTGTTTTCTTTCTTCCCTTTCCTTGTTTTCTTCCATCTCTTTCCTTTCTCCATTTTTCTTCTTATTCCTCCCCTTTCTACCTTTTCACCCTCCTTCCTCATCTTTCCTCCCTTTCATCTCCCTCTCTTGTATTACTTATCATAATATCTTTTTTCATTCTCTTCTTTTCCTTTTTCCTTCTACAAGCCAAATGTATCTCCCCTCCTTTTTTAGGTAGAGAAGATGTTGGTTCCTTCAACCATCATTGTTTCCAAATTTTGAAATTCACTTTATAAATTTGCTTAGAATCCAAAATAGTATGAGTATCACTTGTTTCTTATTGATGTTTTCTTTTTTTTTCTTTTTTTAATTCTTCTTAGGATATATTTTCGAAGAAGTTGAAAAAAGTGTTTTGGTTATTTCTTTTCACATAAAAAAAAAAGAAAAAAAAAGAAATGTTGAAATCCTGAGCTTTAAAGGGCCAATCATATGGCCTTACTTTAAAGACATGTTTGCTTAATATATCCACACACAAGTACTTCTATATATGTATATGTACCTATGTAGATAGGGTTGAAGTATACATGCATTACATCTGGAATCTAGTTTAGAAAAGAAAATAGAAATAATAAAAATCCCAAAATGTCTTAATAGGCTGTCCTGTCTTGTCTTGTCATCGGACAAAAATTACTTTTATTAGCCTTTAAAAGAGATGAAGGGCATTTTTTAAAAATATTGTGTGTAAAATCATAAATTTTTCATAACTTTTCCCAAGCAAAATCTGGCTGCATTAATTAATTTCTTATTTCCATCGTAATCCACAAATTGGATGATGAAATTGGAACAACTTTGTCTTAATCAAAAATGGCTCTACATTCTACACACACACACACACACACACAGACACAGACACACACACACACACACACACACACACACACACACACACAAAAATATATATACAGGCACATGAATAAACACTGATACAGGAAGATACACACTTACATCCTGTATTAGGCTCTCTATGACTCCTAAAAACAGCTTATGCCCGTTTTGGGGGTCATGACCCTTAGATTAAGAACCCTTGGTCTAGAGACTTGAAATTTGATATATGGGGTATTTGAACTTGTATAACAAATTCGGTTTGGTTTTAAACTGGAAAAATAGCTGCCAAGGGATAAAACTTTAAAAATTATATTATTGCGGACCTGTAGTGTCCACTGTGTTGAGGCTACGTTGGTCATTAGGGAGTCAGTCTAATTTTTGCAGTTGACTAAAATAATTTTCAGCTTTCAAAAAATTATGGCAGTTTCCTTAGAAAAAAAAAATTGGAATTACAAAAAGCACAGATTAAAATGAGTACAAAAAGAGCATTAAAGAAACTACCAAGCATAGCTGAAAAATATTGCTAGTTAATTTATAAAAGAACATAAAAATTAGGGATGTGATATTGTCAGTTACGTTTGACTCGTTTAATTGACTGTGTAGAACCTTTCAATTTTTCACTATTTGTCTACTTCATTCAAAAATAGGTTGAACACTTTCTTTTTCTATTAAATTTCCCAACTTTGGAAGTTGCTTACTGGATTTTAATTAAGGGTTTTATAAAGTATACAGGCTGGACAATAATGGGACATATTTGAAATCCTATTTTCTCAGGGTGGACCATGATGGCAGGACACATTTGAAACACTATTTTCTCAGATTATACAGGCTGTCCCATAATGATGGGACATATTTTAAATGCTATTTTCTCAAATTATACAGGGTGTATTGTAATGGCGAGACACCTTTTAAATGCTATTTTCTCAGAGTAAAAAAAGTAACACAGATATATTTATCACATCACTAGTTCACAGGAGTTTTACATTTTATCTAAGGTTTGATTATTACGCCCTTAAGATAGTGACAATCACAACAAAAACATTAGATTTCTCATTTAGGAAAATAATACACAACACATGAGAATGAATATTCTCAGTAGGCTTACAGCACGCCAGCCACTGTAGCAATCTGCTGTGTTAGGAAGAACACTAATTCTATTAACCAAGTACTCTGCTTCTCTTGACTGAACGCTATCAATAATCTTGGAAGTATAATTTTCAAACAAAGACAGCTTTTTCCTTTCCTCCCTATATTAGATAAAGATCCTGTTTCCTCGTTCTGCCCACATCATTAAGCAATGAGCCTATTTGTAAAAACCTTGGCTTAGCAAGAATTCAAATTTTCAGGTTCACTTCTGCCCAATTCCAGAACACTGTTTGCACATGCTCAAATAAAAATCTATGCATTCATTTTTATTGACTGTTGTTCTTAAACTTTCATACAACTGTTATTCCAAAAGTAATGCCTGCTAAGTTGAAAAGATACCAAGATGGGAGCAGTATCATAAAAACTAGTGACCTTTTATGCTCCAGAATATTTTTTTTACCAAGGTCACCACTATTCTCAATGCACTTTTGCCAGCAATGAACAAAGCAGTACATTTTTGCCTTTGGAGCTCATTTTGTTACTCACATCTATGTCACCACTCTAAAATCAACAAACCCATCTCTCAACTGTGCTGACATCAATGACATTGGCTTTGTAAATGTTCAACTGGCACCAGTGAATTTTGATTGGTTCAATTTGTTCTGTATGAAGAAATTCACTGACACATCTCTGCTTCTGACGTACGTCCATGACAAAGTTTGCTTTCTTAGTCTGACACCGTCAATATCTGCAACTGTGAGATGAAACTCAAGTGATAAATGCATAAGTTCAGTTATCATAAAAATGCAATTTGCAATCCCCTCTGATCCATTTAGACGGAATAAAAAAAAATAGGCATTACTTTTGGAAAGATACTTGTGTTTATCATTTAGACCTGAAATATTTATTTTTCTCATTAACAATTGCATCACAGTAGGGTGATGGCATTTTTCTTTTTTGAAAATACATCATTTAGATGCAATTCGGATACATGATCAATGATATCACCTTAATTCATTGACTCTTGTGATCCTTTTAAAAAAACAAAAACAACATACCGTCTACCCGGGTTGGCTGAGCCTGGGTTCATCAGGTGGCCAAAGTTCTGTGTAAAATGCAAAAGGCATTTACAAAATTAAAAAAAAACAACATTTTTTGGACAACATCTTCTCTGACCTATCCCCCACACAAAAAGGAAATTCCTAAAGGAATGAGTAGCGATCATCATCCAGTGCTGATAATGTGTCCATAAATAGTTAGAATAGATATCTGATAAACCAATGACCTGTTCAAATAAATCAATAGTCAAGTCTTCTCCTTTTGTATTCAAATCTTTTTGTCTATTTTTTGGAATACTTTGAGATGAGGATAATCTGTATATCTATTTTTGCAGACTGTTATCATCATCTTTAGAGTTGATGTTTCACCACATTTTGGCAAACTTATCCTCTCGCTTCCTTCATGTGTATTAACCTTGACCATGGGTAATGTTAAGTCTTGGAATATATCTCGAATAATTACTGTGTTCCATAGTTGTTTCCTCATCACATTTTGGCCAACTAATCCTCTGGCCTTCTTGGGTAGGATTGAAGGCACTACCATTGTCATGGTTAATGCACCAGAGGTTCAGAGTATAAGTTAGCCAAAATGTGGTGAAACAACAACTATAAAGATGAGGACAACAGTCCATAAAAATAGATATTAAAATCTCCCCGCACCCATCTTTGCTCAATGTACAACTACAACATTTCAGCCAATTTGGTTTTTGAGTCTCTTCAGGTGTTTCTGATTTTGAAATTAGAACCCTTCTTGTTGAAATAAAGAACAGAACCTCCATGGAATTTTTCATCAAACTAGTTATTAAATCAACTGAGTTAGATTGTTCCTATTCAGCTGACCGTGTGTGTACAAGTGTTTTTCTATGGTATATATATATATATATATATTTCAATTTTTTTCCTCATAGAATGTGGAACCTTTTTATAAACTGTTAGAACAATTAAGAAAACAGATGTTATTTGAAACCGTTCATGATTTAAACCAGAGATTACAAAACATTCCTAGACGAGACAGAAATTCTTAATATTACTTTTAGATATTGACTGTGTCCAAAAACAAAATGTTTTTGACATGTTGATATTGAAAAATTCATTAAGATTCAGAGAATCCTCCAATCATTGTGTTTTTATTTATTTCTATTTTTTTCAGTGTAATTTCCTTTTGAGAAAAGACTCCAATAACTAAAAATTTAAATTTTGAAGATAAATGCCTTCATTTAGCATACCAAATTTTTATTCCCAAACTAGCTCAGCATTGCCCTCACAAGTCAGAAAATTTTAGGTATGGCTAAAAATTATATATATAAGTCAAATTATAATGTTATGACTAAATACAAAATCTTGCATAACTTATAACATAGTGACAAACAGCTGTTTCAATCTTATTGGATCTCATCAGTGTTACGCAATGCTGCTACGATTTCAAACCCCAACTGAATTTGAACCTGTTGATCACATCATCGAAAAAAATACTCTAATGACTGACCCACGACACAGTTATGCATTCATATTCTCAATTTTCACAGTTTTACTCTTAATCATAGCAAAGTTCTTCCTTATAGAAGATTATGTTTTTTGGTAGTTGATACTTATTGGGGGCATTTCAAAACAACATCTAAGAACACTCTCAGACACATAGAGTACAACTGTGTGAATTTTGTAGAAAATCGGCCTTGCCGTTTCGGAGTCCAAAGAAAACAGTCACACACAAAGTTACATTATATAATTCTCAAATAACCTGCGATTTTAATTTCATCTACTTAAAAATGTGTGAAACAAATCTCCATCCTATTTCAATATAGAAATGGTTAATCTGAAACCTCCCCAAAATGTTGTGTTTTTTTTGTCCACACAAATGTTGAGAGTAGTATTAAACACTTTAGGAAGGCAGAAACCAATTAAATTGTTCAATTATCATGCATGAATGGATACTGCTGGGGAGCAAAGTTACAGATTATAAGTGACCTAATGCTTTGGACACCATGTTATAGTGTCAAGCACAAAACGAGTTTTACATGCTCATTATGTTTCTGGACTTTTTGGAATCAATGTTGTTCTTCCCATAGATGAGTTACTCCTCTTGACTGCCCTCATATACCTGGATTTTGGAATCCTTACATGTAGATGAGTTACTTCCCAGAGTTAATGAGCCCCATATGGCAAAAGTGAATGTAATGTTTTTCACAGGGAATTAAACTCCTATTATATTGTGGCTCTGCTCATATGGATTATCCAGCTACTACTTGTATTGACCAACTAGGTAGGGATAAAGGCTGACTCTCTGAGGATTTGGTAACCTTGATCCAAAGCCAAGATTCGAGGGTCAATCGAAAATTAATGCATCCCATTTTTTAGGAGCAGATAATTCCTCCATGCAGAAAAAAATGAACCAATCAATAATGCCTGTTGAACGTTGACAAAGCTGATGCAGTTCACGTCAGCACAGTTAAGAGATGGGTTCATCGATTTCAGATTGGCAACAGAGATGTGAGTGACAAATTGCATTCAGACACGAAAATGGACCGCCTTGTTTGTTGCTTGCAAAAGTGTATTGAGAATGGTGGTGAATATGTGGAAAAATAAATTCTAGAGAACAAAAGGTCGCTAGTTTTAATGTTACCAATCCCGTCTTTGTAGCCGTTCAACTTTTAGAAAATAACTTTAAAAAATAGGTAGTATTACTTTTGGAATGACCTTTGTATATCCATGAATGTTCAAGCTACTTTGAGTTCCATATAAACATTTAGAACTGGAATGACCCCTGCTTTATTTTTTTCTCCATCAAATTCCTTCCAGTCAGAAATGGATAAAATAATGTCCCCCCTTAAAAAACAAAAAAAAGCACACCCTCCTTACTAAGTCTAGACTGTACACATACTTTTCACAATTGTGGACGACTTTAAATACAAATTTAGGAATTTGGAAAAAAACAACTAAAAGAAAATCCTCAACTTTCTTCTTTGCCTCAGATCCCAAGCAGACAAGACTTGATGGAATGCTGAAGGGAGGGGTGGTTCTGTTGGGTGGGGAAGGCATTAAAGTTTGGCTGTTGTCGTCATGGTTACTGAAGAACAGGAAGGAAGTGTATGTGGGTTTGAAGAGAAAAAGAAAAGAAAGAACAATTTGTTGAACCCTTGTGTTGTGTTGTCAACAAAAACCTCTAAACAGGGGTGGCTGTTGGGGGTGGAAGTGGCTAGGATATTGGGGAGTGGGTGGAAGTGGTGAGATGTGGAAATGGGAGTGGTGGGAAATGAGGGGCTGGGAAGTAGCAACAACAGAACATTTTTCTTACATCAACAGCGATTTTTCACAGATGTTTAATCCAACCCTGGTTATTTAACCATTAAGAAACATTTCAGAAATTTTTTTTTTTTAAATTCTTCCTGATTTCCTTAAGAAACTAATTTTTTTTAGTCTACGTGAAACAAATGAAGGAGTAAGGACTCCATCCCCCACAAAAAAAACCTTCATGTTTACATTATTTATTGCTCTTGAATTAAAGAAAGAGAAAATTCATGAAAATGAATTTTTCTTTTGTACTGGTTTCGATTCTATTTAATGGTATATGTGGATTGCGTGACTTCCAACCAGAATTTAAAAAATTAATTTCTAATTTTAGTAAAAATAATGAAAATACTTTTTGTAATGGTCTGAAATATAATAATTATTAATATTATAATATATTTTATTATTATTATTGTAAAGATTGTTATAAACAGCATCAGATCACAGAAACATGACAAGCATAGATTTAGAAAGTAGATAAAATTGTAAACAAAACCTGAAAAGAAAGTCATTTTTTTTTTTTTTTTTTTTTTTTTTTTTACTGTGCCTCATTTTCAGTCAATATTTTTAAAATAATTTAATATACAAAGTTGAATTATACAAAAAAAAACTTAATTCAGAAATATATATATATATAAAAAGGGTCTGAACATTGATAATCTCTAGTATTTGAATAACTATAAATAATGAGGGTCATTCCAAACGTAATGCCACCTATTTTTTTTTTAAAGTTGAAAAGATACAAAGATGGGAGCGGTACTATATGAGCAACCTTTTGTGCTCCAGGATCATAGTCACCACCATTCTCCATGCACTTTTGCCAGTGACAAATGAGGCAGTCCAGTTTTGCATCTGGAGTGCACTCACTTTGTCACTCACATCTCTGTTGCTACTCTGAAATCAACGAACCTATCTCCTAACTGTGCAGACATCAACTTCAAAAGGCACAAGTGAATGTTGATTGGTTCAATTTTCTCTGCATGGAGGAATTCAATGACGAACTTCTGACGCTATTGCTTTAACAATGCAATTTGCAATCCCCTTTGATTTATTTGGGTGGAATAAAAAAAATAGGCATCACTTTTTTAATCATCTTTTTTTTACTTAATTATTAATTAATAATTTAAAAAAATGATGATGATAACTTATGAAAAAAAAAATAATAATAATAAACAAAACTTTAAATAATTTCAAAATTATTTTATTTAAGTGCAGGATTTTTATTTTCATTTAATTTTCTTTTTATTGTTCATGTTCTGTTTAAAAAAAAAAAAATTAAAAAACACAAACAAAAACAATCAAACAAACCATTTGGAAGTCCACTCCAAATGTTTCATCAAATAAGTCCTTTGAATATTTTCATAACAGAACTTTTTACAGAATTTAATTTTTTTCTCTTTTCTAATTTTTTTTTGATATATTATTATTAGAACATTTTATTCTCAATTTGAATGTTTCGAAATCCATATAATATTTCGACTGCAACGTTTTCTAGCCCTTTGTTTCTCTGTAAATCTTCGATAAATGCCACCAAGGATCAGCTAAAAAAATAAACCACTTGAAGAAGGCTCAGGAACAAAATATGCGAAACATTTGATTAAATATTAAAAAAAAACATATATAAAATAAATGATACTATTTTTCTCCATTATCTTATAATTCCATGAAAGTATCTCAAATTTCTTGTACAAATTTTCAAGTCGTTCAGGTGTGTGCATGTGTATCAAACAATGTTTATAGTTAGTGTAGTAAAGCTATAATGAAAATTTTTTTTGCCCAATGCTAGAAAACTAGAAAAATCCACGCATACATAATAAAAAAAAAACTAAGTTTTTATAGGTAGGCTATAGAATGTTGAAATGAAGAATTTCCATTTCAGACAATTTATTTTGGAATCCTTAATGATTAGAAGAATTAATCATATAGCTAGAAGAAAGAATTAAAAGACTTCTACCTTCTCCAACAGTATTTCAAGAGTTCAACTTGGAGGGGTTAAAATTTGAGATGCTTTAATTGAACTTAGTTGAGAAAGTCAATGAATTGATTTATTTTTTATTTGTTCATATTTTGACTTGTTTTGCTTCCTGGTTTTCTGTTGGTGTCAAATATTGCACTGAATTGTTAACCTTTTCATTTTGACACATTACAAAAATCCAGGAAGTGCGTAGAACATTGAAAGATGATGTCCAAAAATACCAACGACGAAATAAACCGATTTTCTACAATATTTTTGGACTCTTAATCCATTCTTATGTATCTCCTTACTATGAACAAAAAAAAAATACAGTAAATCGGAGCAATCGTTATTCGGACTATTGTCCTCATATATATATATATAAATATATATATATAAATAATCCGAATAACGATTGAAAATTATCATACCTCATCTGAAAGATTCAGAAAAATAATAAAAAGGAACAGTTCTTCATTTTATTTTATCTTTTTTTTTAATTTGATAATTTATTTAAATTGTTTTTTTTTTTTTATTGGAAGATTTGAATGGTTTGGATCAGCAGTTTGAAATTTTATTAAAAAAGAAAACTGATCAAGTGGTGAGAAAGAAAAGAAAACAGTTTAGATATAAAAAAAAAAGGAAAAAAAACAAATATTTGTTTATATTTTAACATAGTTTGCTTACGACACAAAAACAGCATAAATGTCTATTGAAACAACATAATTGCTTGATGGAAGCGAAAACAAAAGTTTTAATCCTCAACAATCAATTCTTTTAAAATCTGGTTTGGACTTCAACTGCTCATCATATCTCCTTATAACAAGGACTTTTAAAATTTTGACAAAAACCCCCCTTAAATCATAAAAACAAATATTTTACAGTTTGTGTTTCTTTTTTAATCTCAAGAAACTACCTTTCATCTCAATAGTAAAGTAAACTTTTGAATATTACTTTTCAGGTCCGTGATTAGAGCTCCTGCAGACCCCACAATTGTGGGAGAGGCCGTCTAGGAGCCTCAAGTGAGTTCCACATTTACCTTTAATAACAGATGAAACTATCTTAATTTATTTCTGAAGTCTAATTTAGGACAGAATATCAAAGTTTTTGTAACAAAATATTTTTGAAATTTGGGTTTAAATTTTCTTAAAATTCCTTAAAAAAAACCTGTAGAAGATTGAGAACCAAAATACTGAACTGGCTTTTAAAAATAGCTAGGAAAGACCAAAATGTAGCTATAAGTTGTGAAAATATTTGTAATATACAGCTTCAAAACACCAATTCTGAAATTTCTTCCTTTCATTCATTCATTTATTTTTTTGGTGATCACAGAATGTCTGCATTCTTCCGAAAATTTATTTTGTTTAGACTACCATTTGTTGTGGGTAGAGGGCTACAAGATGCATTCTGCAAGGGGGTGGGGTGATGTTGTTACATGGCACTGTTACATCGGTGTTTCCCGATGTACTTCGAAACAGCTGAGCCAATTTTCTTGAAAATTGATTCAGATATATTTTGTGTCTGGGAGTTTTCTTAGATAGGTATTGTTTTAGAATACTCAAGATAAGTATATATAATCGAAAAAATCAGCTTCTGGAAGGAAGAGCGCCTCGATAATTTAGAATGAAGCTGTGAAAATTGTGATCATAAAGGCATAACTGTGTCATGGGCCAGTATTTTGAACATTTGTTTTGCATGACATGGTCTGTAGGTTCAAATCCTACTTGGGGGCTTGAAATGGTAACAACATTGCGTGCCATAGATAAGATCAAATTGAAACAGCTGTTGTGGCATTGTTTTAAGTAATGCAAGATTTTGTGTTTAATCATAATGATATAATTTCTTTTAAATACACCTATATATTTTTGGCCATACCTAAAAATTTTTGAGTTGTGTGGGCAATGCCGCGAGTATCTGATAAAGAGAAATTTTTATTTTTTTAAGAAAATCTAATGATTTCATTAACTATCATGAGCAGTTAAAACCTATAATTATTTGTTGCAATATTTTTGGTCTAATGAGTGGGGTATATTCGCAAAAATTTAGATTTTATTTATTCTTGAATACTTTGTAAATCTGATTTTTTTAATGAACCATTCATTAATTATAATCCTTCAATTCCTTGTAATACTTTCATTTCTATGTGAATTCAACGCTACTAACATCTACATGTATTTTTAGTTTAAGAGCTGATGATAAACATTCATCAGTAAATGAAAAAAAACAAACCCAAAATAAAATTTTTTCTACAGTAACATTAGTTTCTTTCTAGTAAATGAGGTTAAAACTTGGAAACCAGACTTTTCAAAACTGAATTACATTTTGAAAATCAACTCTTGAAGTATTTGCATTTATTTGTTTCACTGATTAAACAAAAACAAAAAACGTGTGTGTGTGTGTGGGGCTTACAATTTGAAAAAACAAAACAAATGTGCTTACATTGGACATTATATTTGGAAGAAAGACAAGATGAAGGCTTCTCAATTTTTAATGAAATGGCTTTTTCCCATTCATTTCAATTTGGCATTTTATTCTCGATTAATTCGATTAAAACAAAATTTTGGGTAAAAATTTTCATCATTAACAACTTCTTTTTTTTTTTTTTTTTTTAAAGAATTTATAGAAGTATAAAAAAAAATCAATCTCCCCCCCCATCACCCAAAAAAAGAAAAAAACTGTTAAAAAAAAAGTTTTGCTTTTACATTCATTCTAAACCAATATAAAAAATGAAATTAATGACATTTTCTTCAACAAAATTGATTTTTTTAAAAATCAATTTATAGGGAGATTTTCACTTTGGATATTCATCTTATAAATATTCTAAATGTGAAATCATCTGAATTTTTTGGATTCAATAACTTATAAAAAAAAAAATGAAATTAATCCTTCCTTCACATAAATGACTTAAATAGACAAAATGTTTAAAAGTAAAAATGTACTTTTAATTTTTTTTAAATTTCATTCCTGATGTGACTTGTCTATGTAAAATACTAAAACATTTTTTAAAAATCACTGTGAAAAAATAAAGCAATAAATTGCCTTGAAAACCGTCACAGTATTATTTCCCCCAATTTTATTGATTTTTAGCACTGTATTTTCATTTTTAGGTCACATATGAGGCAGAATTTATAAAAAAAAAATCCAGTAAATCATTTTATTTTTTTTGAAGGGATTGGATCTTTAAAATAGAAATAGACGGATTTATAGAATTTTTATAAAAAATAATGATAATAATTATAAAATTTCCAAGAAATAAAATAATCACAGAACTCCAAAATTTAAAGTATGATCATTAAAAAAAAAACCAACAACTTTTTTTTTAATTCTTGGAAATAAATTTAACAAATACAGCAATTTTAAAAAGAAAAAGTAATTTACAAAAATTTGATTTGATGTTTTATAACATTTTTTTGTCTCTTCTTTTGTTTAGGATTTAATAATGAAATAGCAATTTTAAAATTTCAAAAAGATTTAAAATATATAAATTCAAACTTTTAATTAAAATTCACAACTTGTAAATAATGAGATAAATTATCATTTTGAAAGTTGAAAATTGCTAGAACCCAAAAAAGTTGGTTTTTTTTAAGAATATTTGTCAGTATTGTTTTGTTATAAAACAATTTATTATTAAATTCTAAAAACAAAGAGGAAGAGGAGGAGTCGAGCTAGCAACTAGGATTTGATTTATTTTCAACAATGTCAGATACTTTGTCTAATACTGACATCTATTGATACAGTAATATACCAACAAAGAATGCTTGTAATGATAGATTGTAATTAGCTAATGGCTGACCTCAAGTTTCTACTTTCTTGATGTAATTAGGCTTTAATGACATCAGACTGGGTAGAAACCTGAGGCTGGTGATCTTTCAATTAAAATCCTCTTTGTAAATGTTCAGAACACTCTTCGATATACCCCCAATACCAACCAATCACTTCAATGACTACAATAATGTCATAATGAAAAGCACCTATGGGTGCTTTTCACTGCACAAATTGCTGATTTAATAGGAATTTATATAGCATATACTAACAGCAGAATAATTGATCAGAATTACATGGGATGATTTATGTGAGTCCCAATGATCAGTTAGCATCCAAATTAAAAAAAAAAAAAAAAAAAGTGTAAGGGCCTTTAACACTTTCAATGCTACTCATTTGGCCACTGCTGCCCCCATCTGGAAAGAAAATGTCATATTGAAACCTAAATTTTATTATACAGAAATCTGGCACCAGTGTGAGCATTCCATTTTCATGACCACTACCTGGCTTATAGTAGCCATATTTTGGTCAGGAATATTCTCAAATTAGATATGAAACTACCATGATGTAGAGAGAAATCAAGACTTACCAATAATTTGCATGATAGAACAGTTAGAATTTGCCATATTTTATGATAGATAGGGCAACATGACACTGATACCAGCAGTATGTGAAAAACTGATAACACATTTGAATCCTTTAACAAGATAAACTAACCCTTTGATCTAAAGATATCAAATCGAATTATATCAAATGCTATAACGATTTATAGATATCTTCCAATAAACATTAACGATGAAAACAAATGATTTTATAATGTTGTGCTTGCAACTTAAAAAATTAAAACCAAAAGAATTTAGTAATTCAAAATCTTAAGAAAAGCAAAAAGAAATTACTTTTAGTCCATCTTTTTTAAGTTATCAATTTAGGAGGGGCTCCTATTTTGATAACTTAAAAAAAGATGAACTAAAAGTAATCATTTCTTTTTCCTATTCTTTATCTTGAATTTTTTTGTGTTTGTTTTAGTTTTATGGCATATCAACCTCTTTAGGTCATTTAATGCTGAGAACAATCATTTTTGAGAAATGTTCTTTCTGTCCAGTTTTTTGAATAACACAATATACACTATTTAACCCATAGTTGGAGGGATTCATGTCTTTCCCAAAGGCATTAGTCCAAATATGATTTCAAATGCAACGACTAGAATTCGAACTTGCGTATTACAATTCCAAAGTCCGACTGTCTATTCACTGTTCCAAGCAGACTTCCCAAAAAAGGAAAAATAGTTCCATTCAATAATTCATTGAGGACCCATTAGTTATATATAACATTCCAGATAAACAGTAAAGGCCAGTTATTCATGTACTAAACATCATCTGGTCAAGCTAGCTCAAACATTAATGACCATATAACACCATCAATTTCTGCTTTGCATCAAGATTGAAAGGCCCTCCAGGTGATCATCTATGGCTTGCCATTTCTCTAGAGAGTTGCAGTGTCAGTCTCAATGATAGTTTTTTTCCAAACCATAATTGCACAAACAAGAGTCATATGCTTTGCAAATACGGTGCTAATGCCAGAACAAAGTTTATCATGTAAATCCATTGTTCCACTTTTCAAAGATGGTTGGTTTTTATTCAAGTTTACTTTTCAAGAGATATCTTAGAGATGGATCAATAACATGTAGGAAAAATGTAAGAAATAAATCCACAAGAATAATAAATTGATTAATAAATCATAACAATAATTGAAAGGGTAAGTTTAATCCTATAACTTCATAGTACTCTAGAAATAAGAATAATTACCTATGTGTCTGTGTGAATGGCTTACTGACCTGTTGAAGGTTGAGCTGGCTCAACTACTGAATACATACAAATTTATATGGCGATTCTCATGGGAATTAAGAATTCACAAGTGGTCACCAGTCGCATGCATATCCCAGTTAAGGGAGTCACTATTTAATCCATAGATGGAGGGAAAAGAAGATTTATACCTTTCCCAACAATATTAGTCTACATGTGAACATGATGGAATGACCAGGATTCAAACAGGCATACTGCAGTTTGGAGACTGAGTGCCTAACCACTGTCCCATGTGGCTTACCCAGTTTATGGTAGATGCTTATAGAAAAATTTGAATATACTCTTTCAAAAGGAAAAAAAAAAAAAAATTAAATAAAACTTTATATTAAGGATTTCTTCAAAAAGTAAAAGCAGACACTTCATACCCAGATGGAATCATTAAAAAAAATAAAATAAACTATAGCGTTTAAAATTTGTTTGTTTTTTAAGATACCTGAAAATTACTATATGCTAAACATTGATTAAATTATTGTTGAATATTCTATGACCCCAATGAGTCTTGGAAGGAAAAAAATAGATTAATTCTAATAACCGCATGATAGTCTGCAATCTTTTTAGATACATAAACAGGCAGATTCCTGTTATGTCCCAGGTAGCGAAGGTAAATTTTTGAACTCTAGAATTGTATTATAAGAGTTCAAATCCCAGTCAAAACTGTTTCATCTGCTTTGGGCAGATGAGGCTTGTTAACTCAGAAGAGTAACTCAAGGTGAAGGGCAACACTGATAACAAAAGCCCGGGGATATAATGGGCATGTAAATCTGGCCTTGTGCCAAATTTGGGTTGGTGCTTGACCAAACATATATATCCTGTTATGTTACAGGGTGTATGGACACCTGCAAATATGGTTAGATTTTGGTACATATCTAAATGTTGGGTATTGTACGAATGGATGCATATGAGTGGATAAAAGTATGTGGGTGTAGTTAAACAGAAATTTTATTCATTTTTCTTTAACCTCCTTTAACTTGAAATTGTAACTAGAATGTTTAAAATTAATAGTTCAATTCTTTTAAAAAAAAATTTTGATTGGATCTATTTACTAACATTCTTTTAAAATACATTAAACTTTTAAATAAAAACTTTATAGAATTTAAATTTTTCCTTAATATAAGACTAGGGTGTGTACATCCAATGCAAACTTTACATAAATAAATATTTTTAAAATTCTTAAATTTTTTATTGAACCAATTCAAAAAACCGAAGTTAAAAAAAAATCATGTACTGGAAAAAGATGTTTATCCTATTTTTTTAAACTTTATATTTCTCATGTTTTAAAATGTGGAATACATTTTAAAAAATATTTGTCTCCTGCTCTTCTAGTTCAGAATTTTGCTCTGACAGTAGAGTACCAAGATAAGAATTTAAGATCTGACTTATTCCTAGGTAATATAGATCTACCCTACAATGCAGGATAAAAGACCTTGAGAAATAACAAAAGATAAGGAGAGCAAAGATGCTCATAATAGAAATGACAATGGCTATAATCAAATATTGATATTTTATATATATATATATATTCTATTTTAGGTGCAGTATGAATTACTCAAAGTAGGAATCCCCAGAGAATTTTAGCCCCTTAACAACCAATGAGTTTGATAGAAATGTTTCATTTATGGTAAGATTTTTAGGTTTATTGTATGGTATTTATTATTAATGCTAATTAAGAAAGTGTATGTGTGTGTGTGTTTTCCTCTTGAGCTCTTTTAACTCTTTTGCTGCAAAATACAGGTACACCCACTTTAAACATCACTGTTCTGCATGCACATCTGATAAACATCATTTAAAAATCTTTTATTTGTGTTGCTACAATTGATTTGCTTGTAAGCAAAAAAAAAAAAGGCGATACATTCTTCACATTAAATCTTAATACAGCCTTTACTTATTAAACATTAATAAAGATTTTAGATTTCTCTTTGATGTGATTCATATTTTAAATCTTTAAAATGGATTAGTGTTTTTTCAAACAAGAACATATTTAGAAGACTTATAAATGAAGAGGAGTCATGGCAGGCCTGGTACTGCATTGAAGGGCTTATGGACTAAAAAACAGTTTGAGAAACACTGTTCTAAAATATTTGAGCAGAATTTTTTTGAATTGGAACTTTTCAGCTTTTACATTTTATGAAAATATTTTATTTACTAGGAATTTATAGCTATTTGTTAGACTTGCTAGGAATCTATTTTTCTATATATATCTTTCGTCTGCTATCATTATGATAATCTAATCTTACCCAACTCTTGGTAACTCAATTTGAGATTTAGAGCTGTGCAAAATACAGCAGATGAAAGTGGGCAATGGAGATCATGCAAGAAATATAAAAATGAATTTCTTAGCCCGACTCAATTTTACAGAATTCGATTAATCATCAGGTGCTGAGAGGTATGCCACCCTCTTTTCTTTCGGTTGTCATCCATTTTATGACTTTGTTTTCAGCACCTGACCATGATTATCCTAGGAGAGATTGGCTATAATGCAACCACTGCATCTGAATTGGAAACTGAACGACTAAAATATAATATCATTTATTCTAATAACCCAGTAGTTTTAGTCACCGTATTCTGTACTTAGAAACATTTATTTAAATCTGAATAAAGAAATTTAGTTTTAGAAGCATCACATGAAAATGTATCTAAAATGGTTAAATAAATATATATACATATATAGTTGATAATCATAGACAGTCGAAAATTTACAACTCCCCATGTTAAAACTTATATATTTTTGTTTTCATCTAAGCACTTAATATATTCATTTATAGAGAAAATGTTGCCTATATTTGTAAAGTGCTCAATATATTTTTGACTGTTTCTATGCTTATTACTAGGGTTGTAACATTATGCTTTTATTAAAGAATATTCTTGCCACAGACACGACTATTTTACCATTTCTTTTAATTCTATAATTATTAGTAATAACTACAGAATTAAAAGAAATGGTAAAATTTCAAAATAGTCCAGTAACAAGAATATTCTTTAATAAAAGAATATTGTCACGTCACAGCCCAAGTAAAAAGTTCAGGAATGTAACGAGCGCGTAAAACTGGCCTTGTGCCTAACTTTGTTTGGTGCTTGACCTAGTATATATCATATATATCTTTTAAATAATTTTAAACATGATATTTTCAAATGTGAACCTTATATATATAGAACTGATAAAAAAATTATTACACTTTATATTAAAGTCTTGAAAGTAAAAGATGAAATAGGTCTTTAACACATTATTAACCATTTTATTAATAGCATATAAATTTAATATTTATTTAACCTAGTGACCTATGCATATTCTAGTATTAAATAAAACCTGAATATAGAACCACTAAAATGAAGTTTAGAGTTTGTAAAAATGAATTATTAAAAAGTCCTGATAAATGAAACTTGGACTCTAAAAACAGAATTGAAGATGTGTAAACAAAGACAAGATAAAGGCTTAGAAACATTACAAATCTTTTAATAGCTACAATTAATCCATTAGTCTAATATTTGGGCATCAAAATAGTGGCATAAAAAACCCCAACAAAATCCCCCACAGAATAGGCAGCTGAAAAAGACTTGACAGTCCAGTAGTAAAAATCTAATTTCCAACAATTAAATATAGGAAATTGTAATATAAAAAAAAAATGTAAAAATTAAATCTAGGCTTTATTCGAAATGTTAGACAAAATGGATTTTACAGATGCCTTGTTAAAGTGGAAAGAACTGGCTGGGGATAGAATCAGAAAGGGGAGGCAGCATTGGGAGGAGTTAATGAATAAATTGTTTATTGTTGAAATGCATAAATTACCTCACCAGATGTGTTAAGGGGTGGGAAAGAAATTTTACTCTATCTTGTTTTCATTTAGTTTAATAATAATAATAATAATTATTATTATTATTATCATTATTTACATTGTTTATATAAGGTTTTGGGATACTATAGTCTTGGTTCTTCCTGATTAACCCTAAAAAATTTTTTAAACCATACCACTGTACTAAATTCTCAGAAGTAAATTCGAATTTAGTATATTAAATTCTATTTGGATAAATACAACAAGCACTTAACTGTTAATTAGAAATTAACTTTATATTAATAAATGTATGTTTTAAAAAAAAGACCCTGCTAAATAAATCTATAAAACTTGATGTGAATAGATATATTCGGTTTATTTAGGCAGAGAAGTTGGAGGGCTAAAAGCTTGGGACTGTGGAATCATATTAGGAGTTCAAGTCCCAGTCAATAAAACCATTACATTTGCGTTCAACTTTTTTTGCACAGATAACTTGGGAGAGTAACTAATCTAAGTGAAGGACAACACTAATTACAAAAATTCCTGGAATGTAAAGAGCATGTAAAACCTAACAATAACTCTTAAATTTCATGTTTCTTTAATTTGTAACTTTTTCTTTCTTAATTGCGTAAATGGTTTTCAAATTGTATTTTAGTTTGATAACCTGTTTTTTTTCTTGTTCAAATATTCTATCAATTGGACCAAAAATATAAAAAACATAAAGATAAATGCCTGATTTTATATACAAATATCTTCAGTTAAAGAGTTGTGGTTTATCTTTGAAAAAAAAAAAAACTGGATATTTTCTTGTTAGCCAAAGGCTATAATAAATATTCTCTTGGATAAAACTTACCTTCTTTGATGTAAAGTGGAATATTTGGATTCGCTTTGTAGTTGAATCAAATGCTAAAACAGTAAATTGAGGTGTTCTATCTATAAATGGATTCATACTTGCAGAGAACTTTAGAAGAGTGTGGAACTTTATAAGGCAGTTCTATTGGAATATCTATAACTTTATACTAAAAGGCTCCAACTTCATTTTATTTTACTTCCACTTGAGACTGACAGACCATATTTTGTACTTTAGGCTAACAACTCTTTAAATGCTAAAAAGACAGTTGTGAAAAATACTTTTACAGTTTGTATGTGTATAATATGAAAATGAATAATTTGTCTGTAGAAAGGTTTAGGTCAGTAAAAGCTTACTTAGTGGTAATGCAGTCGAACCAAATTCTATTAGTGTTGGTTCTATAAGAGTTGAAAATAGTCTGTTTTTTTTAAAAAATACTCTATTATTTGAAGGGCAGGTAAATCTTTGAATAGGGTTGTGGAAGAAAAAAATAGGCAAACAAAAGCCCATAGTCCCCTGAACATCATACTAATTTGTGAGCATTTAATAATAACAACACTATCTTTAATAAAACTATTATCAATGGCAGTCAATATTGTCACAGTAAATAAAAAGCTGAATTGTAATTGGTCAGATTTTCGGACAAAGCTAGCCAAAATTTCAGTATTCAATTTGTAGATTAATTGAAATGAATTAATGCAACCACATATTGCTTGGAAAAAGTTGCAGAAAAAACCATACATATGTGTGGACTTAAACTACAAAGAGCCCGATATATTAATTCTTTTAAATGTTACTCATAAGAATAAGATTTTTTCTTAGTTCTTAAATTTTTACTTCTGGTGAATATGAATCCTGATTTAATTTGCAATTTAATACCTTTCAATAAAGTAAATCTTGCATTCAGACAGACCAGTCAAAAATCTAAGCTGCTTGTTGAGATTGAATACAAGATTTTCTGTTTTTTTTTTGTTTTTTTTAAAACCATCCTAACATCTCAAGCAGAAAGAAGATAAACTCTTCTAAATAGAAATAGATTGTAAATCATCTGTAGATAAATTAGCCATTAGGGATGAACTGAAGTTAAAAGCAAACTTTATCTTTATCAGGAGGGTATTTGATTAGACTCATATTGGGAGAGTGTTGTTGTTTTTTGGGTTTTTTTAACCTGATGGATTTCTTTTATTTCCCTCCCCCACAAGCAAACAGGTGTTGTATTTCTAGTGTTGCCAGTTACTGATTAGAACACTATAATATTCATCCTGATTTGTATATTTATTATATGGACTATGGTCCTCATCTTTGCATCTGTTAAATTCACTATGTTTTGGTCAAAATCAAAACTGCACTCTGATGATGATTTTGACAGCACAAAAACATCAGAGTGCAGTTTTGATTCTGACCATAAACAGAAAACCTGAAGAAGGCCAAGGATAAACTGTCCTAAACTTAATGAATTTAACAAATACTAAAATGAGGACCATTGTCCATATAATAAATATACAGATTATGAAGCCTCATCTCAAGTATTCTAAAAAAAAAAAAAAGCCACTTGCTTCTTGTTCACTCAGAATAAAAAAAATCTTCTGATTCATATTGTTGAATATTGAATGAGATGACACCAACTGGCGACTGCAGTACAAAATAAAGAGAGACAGTTAATGGAGCGCAATATAGGTTGGCAAGTATATCTTAACCAAAACAAATATAATCTTGCAGCAGTGGGTGTCAGCAATGGGTTCAGCAATGGGTGAAGAAAAATATAGATATAGAATAGACACATATTTTTTGAACCGACAGAGAGTAATTTAGCTGAGAACAGACAACACATGGGCTCTATACTGCATCACCAGACTTCTCTGACTCTCCCTCAGCTTCAGCTTTTTCATGAACTAGGGAAAATAAAGAACTGAGCAATCGAACATATTTTTACAGAGTTATTGTTGCTATATAACAATATTTATCTGGTTGTGAACCAATAAACGAATTTATGCAGCAGAGTTTTGGAATAGAGGTGACATCAATTTTTGGTTTGAATTTTTAAAGAAACTGATTTTTTTTCATCCATAAAATCTTCTAGATCATAATTTTATTTATTTAGTGGACAAGAACAAATCACTTCTCACTTTAATAATAGAAAAATACTTAATTCTTTAAAATAAATCACTAAAAATATTGTTTAAGGTATATCAGAAAATCACATAAAAAATTTTATTGTACTAAATTGATAAAATGAAAAAAAAATTTTGTTTTATTTTTTCTGTTGAATCCACACAACCATTTGTCGTTTGGAATCCTTGAGATGAAACATGATAATTTGTATATTTATTATGTGAGTCCCCTCCTTTATATTTGTTAAATTCACTATGTTTTTGACTAGTTTATCCTTTTTCAATCAAAGAAGGCCAAAGGATTAATTGGCCAAAACTTAGTGAATTTAACAAATACAAAGATGAGGATCATAGTCCGCATAATAAATATACAAGCTTTTATCTATTATTCTAGATTTATTCTAAAAACAATGGGAATAAATATTTTCAATAAAATATCATATCAGGAGGCAAAGTTTAGAATTTCATCGGTATTGCATCATTTATACAGTAAATAACAGTTTTAACGAAAACCCTAGAACAAGCTAAATTTAAAAATTACGTTAATGAAAGAAAACCTTTTTCTTCTCTTTCAAATTATTGTCATTTAAGATTGAGATTGAAAGTATGTTATTCAAATAAATTCAAAAATAATGTGGCTTCTATTTCAAAACTCAACTTATTCACAAAGGAATATACATACAATTTTGTGTGCATAAAAAAAAATTTGATAAATAGATTAGAAATTCATTGTCAGACCTATTCAAGCATTTTCATGGTTTTTTTAGTCCTAATTTTGCATTACCATCTATTTTTCTAATAATAAAATCAAGTTGTGTGCGTGTGTTCTTTATGACAGGCACATTTCTGGACTGAATGAATGGGGATTTGACACAGAGGAACATCTCTGTAAGAAGATGGTTATAGAATATATTTAGCTCAGCCAAATCCCACTTTTACTGGGTCTCTAACCCATAGCATATATATATATATATATATATACCATAGATTTGATAACCAATTAAAGAGGCAAGAAGAATTCAATACTTTGTATAGATTCTAGAATTGCAGAGCGTTTGATGCTATTTATTTTGTGTACTATGATAGTGGCTAAAATGTCCCACATAACTATAAAATATATAAGCCTTTGTTTTTTTTTAACCTACCCATCTGGGCAACTTTTCCATTTTTTAGAAACTCCTAGAGTTAACAAACTGATTCTTCTCCATTTAATGCCAATAATTTCAAATCTCTGTTCTCAAGTTCAAGTGTTAATTGTTCCACTTCCGCCTCTAAATTCTTATTTTTTCGAAACATCTGGACATAATTTAGTTGGAGCTGTTTCTGATATCGGATCACCTTGCCCTTTTCTTCGAGCCATTGATCTCGTTCAGTTTCAAAATCTGCTTTGAAACTGCCTACCTCGTTCCTATAGTGCTCGAGCTCTTCTTGCAATTTTAAAATTTGTTTGTCCTTCTCTAAGAGCATTGCAGCAGTATCCGCTAAACTCTCTGGACAGCACTGGTTCAGCACCTGAAAATAGTCATCTGTCTGACATGCAGTGTGACACCGCATGCATGTAGCAGAGCTCAGTCTCCGAAAACGTGTGCAATCTGGACTGGGACTCCTAGAAGGGCCTCTACTTGTAACACCTAAATCTAAACTGCTGGAAACTTTTTGTTTGAACATTTTCACTTCTTCCCGTCTTTTATTCAACGAGTTTGTGTTTTCATTTAAGCGGAGGTTCATTTGAGAACACTCCAGGTTTTTCTGCTGCACCTCACATTTCGATCGTTCAACGTAGGATTTCTGCAGCTCTAACTGTTCATCCAACTTGGCACATTTTTGAGCAAGGGACTCTTTAGCTTTGCACAACTGGTTGTAATCTTCTTGCAATGATTTATTGTTCTGCTGCAGCTTGAACACCTGCATAGATAGCATTTGTTCACTTTTTGCCATTTTCTTCTGTTGAAGTGCCACTCGTTTCTCATACTCTTCCTTTGCTTCTTTCAATTCTTTCTGCCAAGAGTTTTTTTGCTCTTCATAAACCTGGAATATGGCTCTCTCGTTCTTGTCCATCACTTCACGCAGGGCCATTATCTCATGCTCTTTTTCTTTGAGCATGGCCTCGAGTTCGCCCACACCACTGTCACTTGGGGATGGCGTCTGGATATAGTTTTCTAAATGGCTAGATGACAGGTGACTCACGCTGGAGGTAGGGAGAGAGTCGGACCTTTCAAATTTGAGATCACCCGAGAAACTGCTTGAAGGGTCACTACTATCACCAGGTAAGGAACCGTGGGACGTATTGGCTGAAGTTTGACCAATTCCATTGTAGTCCTGGGATCCATAGCCGTCATCCTGACTAGAAAATTTGCGATCTGGGTCGGAGCGGCCTTTAGAGGGGGTTGTATGACGACTGGAGATGACAGGCTTGAATGCAATTGGCCGAATCAAACCTTTTCCAGGAGCCTAAAAAGAAAAAAATAGAAAAATTATTTTTAATTTACTAAATAAATTTTTCTTCAGATAAATTGTATTTTGATTGTGCAGACTATAGTTCTCATCTTCACAGTTGTTAAAATTGTTTTTTTTTTAATCCTTGCGTTGAGGCTTGAAATTTATATATATTTATTATGTGGATTATGGTTCTCATCTTTGTTAAATTTACTACGTTTTGGCCAGTTTATACTCTGTCCTTCTTCAGGTTTTCTTGTCATGGACAGAATCAAAACTGTGTTGTTGTTTTTTGCTATCACCACAAAAAAATTCAGAGTGCAGTCTTGATTCTGGCCATGAACAAAAAATTTGGAAAAGTCCAAAGAATAAACTGGTCAAAACGTAACTTCGACAAAGACCATAGGCCGTATAATAAACATACATGTACCATCTAAATCTAATTTGAACAAATAAGTTTTTCTGACTAGAAATAACCTCAAATACAAAACATTTTCAAGAAGTATTTTACGGATTGATATTAAAAATAGATTTTAGTTTTTAGGCTTTCTTCCATTGGAAAATGTCTTGTGTTGCTAACATGTACTTATAAAGCAAGACCACTTTTGGTTGAGTTTCCCTTAACTTAGGGGTTAGAACTTGGAATGATGAAAATTCGGTCAGGTATTGATCCTAACTAGAAATTACTTATTTGCAAAGCTGCACTGATGATCCATAATGGTAAAATGGGTCCTATTTACAGATGGCAAAACGATATATATGACAAAGTATTTTGTAATAGATAAAAATGTGAGGATAATATTGGTTATTTTAAAATCTATGATACTATTCTGGGGTTAAAAACTTCATTTAAAATCTTTTGATATGATCTATATTGCTAAACACTCTAATCTATTTATCTTCAGTCATTTAATATCTATATATATTTAAAGCTATTTAAAATAATTTGATTTTCTTAATAAATATAATTATACATTTGAATAGCAGGTGTTTTTTTTAATCTTTTGATACCCTCTCCAATGGAATCAAGTCTTCTCACATAAATATTTCACTATTTTCAACAAATATCATTATTCATTGGAATTGAAAATTTTCTTATCTTTAAATTCACATGAATAGAATCAAGTTTTTTTTTTAATAGAAATATTTTGCTATTTTTAATAATTATCATTATTCAGTGGAATTGCCAATTTTCTTATCTTTTAATACCTTCTCCAATGGAAACAAGTCTTTTTATATATAGTTTAGAAAGACTTAAAAAAATTCAATGATTACAAGACAAAGAGACAGTTAAAATTGAAAAAAAAAAGCCAAGTTCAGGCCATAAACCTGGTTTATTTGATTAAAATAATTTCCTTTTATCATATCTTTCTTTCAATGACAGCTGCAAAAATAATAGCTAACAGCATACAAACTTTCTTATCAAAAATCATTCATAGGTCAGTTATAGGGCTTGATTTTTTTGTTGAATAACTTTCAACAAAACATTGTGTTGAGAATTAAATTTTAGAAAATCCAAATTCTGTTAAATGTTTTATAAGAAAATTGACGGGAAACAAAAATATTTTCTAATTTAATAAATAACAGCAAGTATTGGCAATTTGTTTCATTATATTTCTTTAAACTATGTAGGAATTATATATATATATATATATATATATATATGTATGTATATATATATATATATATGTGTGTGGAGGGGATATATGTTTTTTTGATGTTAAAAGGA
>JAYKTE010034523.1:0-15213 GCA_036873565.1 Xipholeptos notoides
TTATTTATACATAATGCAATCGCTGTTTTAAACAAAGGGGGGATAGCAATTTTCCTACATTTCCTGTCATCACTAGCTGTGCAGTCTTTGTTTTCCCTATTAAAACAAATAAAAGATAACCTTATGATTAAGTAAATTAAATTATTATAATTTCTAAAAACCAAAAAATAGGGCCAAATAACTTTTTTTTAATTTAACAACTGTTTGAAGGATTCTGTAATAAAATTATTGACATTGATTGTATAGTATGCATGAAAAGTAAAACTAGCTTTAAAATTCGCACCAGGAGTTTGCACACAGTGTGTTATTGTTTGAAAAACTCAGGCTGTGATGCCAACAAAAAAAATCACTTTTAATGGCCTGTAAAAATAGCGGGTGTATTTTTTTGAAAAAATTGTAAAAACCATTTGAAAATTTTCTGTATTTTTTATAAGCGAAATTTGTTTGCATTAATTGATTCCTTAATTCAATCAATCCTTATTCACAAACTAAATGAAATTG
The DNA here is from genome assembly GCA_036873565.1 of Xipholeptos notoides. NCBI lineage: Eukaryota > Metazoa > Mollusca > Cephalopoda > Idiosepiidae > Xipholeptos > Xipholeptos notoides. The sequence continues at coordinate 502 of JAYKTE010034523.1, forward strand.
TGGCCAGCTTTTTTCCAAAATCTGACTGATGACAATTCAGCTTCTTATTTACTGCAACAATATTCACTGCCCCCAATGATGGTTTTATTCATGATTGTGTTGTTATTAAATTCTCACAAATGTGTGGCCTCTCTATGCTTTGGGGAAAATAGTATGAGGTTAGGAGGGTGCATTCGTTTACCTATTTTTTCTCACACCCTAAGTGTGTACCACCACAACAATGAAAAATGTAGATTGAAGATTGAGATCTTTACGTTGGCAGCTTAATTTAGGCAAAAACTAAATTTAATTTTTGATAGAAGTTTAGGAATAACTTATTTTTGACTTGGAAATTAAAGACAATAGAAATATTTTGAGTGTAGTTTGTAGTTAGTTTTGGTGTTTTGTTGACATTTTTCTTAAGTGTACCTTCTTTTTCTATTTGCAAGGAATTTGTTTTAACTTGAAGAATACATGCAGATTCTAAGAAATAGTTTATTGGCTTTTAATAAAGCCATTATTAAATCTCAAACCAATTCAAATGAAGTACAAACAATACACAAGGCTTTTTTTTATCAAGTTTATTTGAATTAATTTTATTTTTTTAATTTTTTTTTGGCAGAAGTATTTGGTTGAGAATGTACTCTCAAACTCACAAGTGACTAAAAGGTACAGGTCATGTATTACACCATCATGTTACTTATGTAAATAAACAATATATTTTAGAACTTTATGTCACTTATTGTAAATAAACAATATTTCATAACCCTAACATCAAATAAAATTGGAAACTTTTAGAAACAAAAAAATAATTGAAAAATCAAATAATTCCCTAGCCCTACAACCAAATAAAATATTGTTATACGTAAGTGACATAATGGTGTAATAAATGACCCATCCCTTTTAGTCGCTTGTGGATTCAAGTTTACATTCTTCACCAACTCTGCACTTCTGCCCTTTTTTTTTCAGTATCTGTATTTTTGCTTGTTTTACAGACAAACTAAAAAACGAATTCAAATTTTATCCACTTGTTCGATTCAATAAACTGAATCAAAGATCATCAGTAAACAATGAAATATTCTATAGTTTTACATTTGAAAAAGCAGAACCACAAAACAGGTTTGTCACATGATTTTTAAATTCACACTTTATTTAGAAAAATAAAACAAAAAAATCCTAATTTGTGTTTTCAGACTGTTGTCTTGTCCTCATATTGTTATTTTCACAATGTTTTAACTAATGCTCCCTTAGTTGTAATGCATTTTGTGTGTTTGTCTTCATTCCAAAGACATAAAGAAAATAGGATGATGGCATTTAATATTCATAGCTGGCCTTTTCCATGAACACCTTTTGCTTTCTATAAAATCGGTTCTTTTCCTTGTTGATTATATTCTTCACTCTTTGAGGTGATGATTTTTCTGTGGCAGCATATAGAAAAATTAAACAAACGATGGAATTCGTAAGTCAACATATATTATTTTACATATTTTTTTGCATTCTTTACCTATGGATAGGTATGGTCATTTATGACCAACCTATGTTTTGGGGCTAAACATAAAATGGGGGACATTTATAATGTTGGGTTACAATAACCTCTTAAGTTGACCAAGCCTGAGTGGATATTATATGGGAACCAATAAAGAAAGCTAGGTCAGGGTTTTAAAGAATATTAACATTCTCTAATTGAAAATTCTAGCATACTTTTTACTTTTAAATCCCACATTTGAAAACACTAGCATGTTTGGATTCCACCTTTGTAGAACTTGGGCATGTTCCTCGTTTTTTTTGTTTTTTTTTAAATAAACATAGAATTTCTGTTTCTAATACACCATAATATCTTTGTTCCTATTGTCATTTCCACTTTATAGTGATAATAATTCCTTTATCTCGCTCATCCAGAGATTTAAAACTTTATTAATTATATGATGGACTCTCCCATTGATTTTGACATATGAGTGTCATCAAAGCGAGTATGGCTGTCAGCCTACCACACAGAGATTAGTTTATAGCGGGGAAGGCTTGATCATATATATATATATATATACACACAAAGTAAAATAAAAAAAATTTTTATTTTTATATTGATATTCATTGCTAAAATATTTTTATAATAAAAGCAATTCTTAGTGTGTTTATTTGCCATTGAGTGTTTTATAATAAAAAAAATTAATTCTAATGTATTTTAAAATTATAGCATTAAGCATTTTTCTTTTTGTTCTGTTGCATTAACAAAATTAATTATTAAATCATATTTGTTTTATTTAATTAGTAAATAAATGTTGCATTATCATTGAATCTCAAATTAGTAAAATCAGAAATTGGAGATTAAGTCTTCCTTACATTTTCTCTTTGTTATTTTTTTATTTATTATTTTAGAATAGTTTTGAATGTTACTCAGAGTCAAGAAAAACATTGTATGGGTACAATGAGTAATCAGTGGTTGAAAGAACTGTTGCTGATCAAACTGAGCCATTGGGCAGGTGAGGATAATTTGTGCACTAAAGCCACATCTCTGCAAACAGTTTCTGTTGATGCCTATAACAAACTTTATAATGAACTAAAAGCCAAATATGGACCTGATCTTATTGAGGTATGTTCTGTTTGTTATAAATTTAAGAAAACTTTATTTATAAAGTAATAAACTATATTATTACCAACCTAATATAATAAAAGTTCTCCATCGAATTACATGTATGCCTTAATTAGAATAAAGAATTTCAGTAATTACCACCCTATTCAAATTATATGTATTTGAATTCAGTTCCTATCATAGAGATTTCCAATATAAAAGTTGTTCCATGTATATCATTTACTGGTTTTAATATAGTCACTGAACTCTGATAAAAGCTAGTTATTTTAATTAAAAGTCTGAACTATTATTTATTTCCATAAAAGGAAATTATAAGAAAACTTATGAAAATATGTTCTTTTTAAATTGAATATTAAATAATAATAGAATTTAAACAATACTTATTTCAAGTAGTCTTAGTGGATCATATTATTGTATAAATACTATACATTAATTGATTAATTTCTTGCTATCATTTTCACCCTATATAGCGTTATTCTAACCTAAAATTTACCATCACTCCCTAGGAAGTATTTTTAATATTATAGAACAGAGTTGATAGTCACTCCCTGAAAACACTACAACACATTTCAACTAAAAGAATTTATACATTTAGGAGGAACTTTTTTTTTTAGTTTAACTAACATTTAATCAGTTAGATTTCTCTTTTTTTAAGAAAAATGTTTTCTGTCTTTTTGTTATTAAAGATAGAATTCAGTTTGCCACTTAAATTGAATGCCAAGTCCTTTTCATTGATTTTCCAAAACAACCAACATATCATAAATATGTTGGCAAGACACACAAAAAAATGTTATTCAATCCATAATATCTCTATCTTTTAAGATGCCTGAAAAATTCAAGGAACACAATAATCTACAATTATCAATTATAATTTCTTGGAAATATAAAATAAAAAGTTTATTTTTGAGATTTTCATGGAACACAATTTTTTACAATTATCAATGATAATTTCTAATAAAAATTAAATAAAAGTTTATTATCTGCGGTTTTCAAACTTAGAAAAAAAGAACAATTTTAAAACCATAAAATTATTATGTACCATAGCAAGTACTTAATGGAACAATGGGGCATCTTCTTCCCCATCGACAGGTGTGAGCCCTGGGCCCTATCTTTGGGAAAGGCAACTTTTTAGTTTGCTCGATTTACACATTTATGGCAAGATAGGGTTGGGCCAGAAACTTCAACACAAACCCCACACTTTTAGGGGTACATAAATATATGGCCTCTTCAGCTGCAATCTGTCATCGTAACCCCAAAATTCCATTTTGTTTCTTTGGAACAGTGTGTGATTCGTCTGGTGATTATTTATCAAAAACAAGGTGAATAATGCTGTTTCATTATGAAGAAAATATTCACACAACAAATAAATCTTCTTTTTCAGTAAAAATATGAATATATTTATATTTTTACAAAACTGTTGCTGGAGAGAATAGGGAACGCTTTTCTAACTAACTTGGGTTGATCCTACCCTTTCTCCAACCTGCCTCTAAAAATGTTGAAATGACGACTGACTTTAACTAAAAAGATATAAAGCTTAAATAATGAAAAATTAAAACAAACTGTTATTCATGAGAATAACACAAATCTGATTTCAACTTATAGTCTAATTTATTTACTTGAAAATGTCAAATGTGAAACCTGTGAAATATAGCATAAGTCAAAACTATTCATATTTATATTTTCAAACAACCTCAAGATTTCTAAGCTAAACTTACTTCAATTTCAACTATGTTGATTACAATTAAGATTTATTTTACTTAACTAATGATATCCCAATATCATTAAAATATTTTAGTAAAATTTCTTATAATTTTAATGTATTGAATGCTGAAATTTAGATCTGACTTGACACTTTGATTATCCTTTCTATTTAATCTTCAACACTGAATTTTTGTAAGTAAAAAAAAAATGGAATTAAATTGAGAAAGAATATATCTTATTTTTATATCACCTAAATATTTATTTTTCACAGAAATGGCCAGAGCGAACTGATCCTCAAAAATTTGTTTATGAAGACATTTCTATTGCTACTTTTCTCCTGGTATGTCATTAAAATATTTCCATTTTTGTATAACAATTACTGAATTTCTGAAAATTACAAATAAGAATTTATAGTGTACACAACATGACTTTCGTCATTTTTGTAAGATTACAGCCATAATTTGTAGAGTAACAAAATACGAGGATCCTTCCAAAAGTCATGCCTCCTATTTTTTAACTCAGAAAGTTGAAGAGCTATGAAGACAGGAGTAGAACCATTAAAAGAGTTACGTTTCGTACTCCAGAATTTATTTTTCTGTGTAGTCACCACCATTCTAATCTTTGTCCCTCACATCTCTATTGCTACTCTGAAATTTATGAACACATCTCCTAACTGTGCTGACAGCATTGGCTTTGTAAACATTCAACAGGTACCAGTAAATGTTGATCAGTTCAATTTTTCCTGTATGAAGGAATTCAATGATGCATCTCAGCTTCTGACGCACATCTACGACAGGAGTTGCTTTCCTAGAGTCTCACACCATCTATATCTGCATCAGGGAGATAAAACTTCAAGGTCATATATGAATGCATAAGTTCAGTCATCATAACAATACAATTTGCAATCTACTCTCATCCATTTGGGCAGAACCAAAAAATAGGAGGCACTAATTTTGGACGTACCTCATATTAAAAACTCATCAATCTAAACTAGTAAGTACCTATACACAGAATTTGATCATTTTTAAGTCATACTATTGGAGCCATATATTTTAGTACTGATTATTACATTATTATTGCATAGCTATATCATTGTTGACTGAACTAGTTACCATGCAGCAGCTCTACCTGATAAGGAAAGTTGCAAGAAAGTCTATAGGTCACAACCAAGGCATGTGATTAGGGTGGATTAACATCCAAAAAGTTGATGGCCATCTAGTAAATGTAGTGTGGCTGAACAAAATAATGGGAACTTTTGCATCAAATTTAAAATACTTATAATAGTTTTTAAAAGAATCATCAAAATGTTGTTTTTTGATTTTCATTCATATTAATTGTTGTCCTGAATTATTTGGTTAAATTTATTTTTTAGTTCATATAGTTTATAATAGTATTATACAGTATAATATATTTGGTATAATAATAATATTCATATAGTTTATGCTGATTTTCTTAAATTCACGCAATTGTACTTGATGTATCTTTGAGTGTTCATAGATAGGTGTTGTTTCAGAATACTCCTGATAAGTATCAAAAATCGATAATTGGTAAAATCAGCTTCTAGAAGGAAGGGTGATACTACGTTTAAGAGTAAAATTGTGGAAATTATGAATATAATCACATAACTGTCATGGGCCAGTTGTTAGAGTCATTGTTTTGCACAATGTAGTCTGCAGGTTCAAATCCCACTTGAAGTTTGGATTGGTGACAACACTGCATGTTATGCAAGATTTTGCATTTAATCATAACATTATAATTTGATCAAAGTATATATTTTTGGCCATACATAAAATTATTTTCAGTTGCACAGGCAACACCAGGCTATGCTGCTAGTATCTTATATTATAAATCTTGTTTTTACAGCTCATATGGCAAGCAGAGAGACAAGAAACTGGTTGTCAGAAGCAAAGTTTTGTGGACCTGGGTTGTGGCAATGGACTCCTTGTTCATCTTCTCTCATCAGAAGGAGTAAGTGAATATTTGTTATATTATCAAACTGGTTAAGATAATTATACCAAAATAAGCATTTCCTGCATTTAGCTGAAGGTTTTTAATAAAGAGTGATATTTAGCCTTTCATTAAATTCCAAGTAATTATGTGATATAATACATTCAAAAGGAAATGTTAGCCTACTTTTTAATGCACTGCATTTGTATCATGTTGGTGCAAAAGTAATGTCTGATTTAAAGATCTTGGATCCCTGGAGACAACTCGTAAGGAACCCATTTTCCGGCAACTGAAACTTTTCCAATATGTTTTAATTTGCATATCACGGTCCACCTGGGTAGCGAGGGTGGGGCAGTGATAAAAGCTTGGACTCTGGAATCGTATTACAGGAGTTCAAATCCAAGTCAAAACCATGACATTCACTCTTAGCAGCCTCGAGCAGAACTCAGGATAGTAACTCCTCTAGATGTAAGGATAACACTGATTCCGAAAACCCGGGAAGATGAGACCCGTTAACTCAATGCGAGTAACTAATCTAGATGAATTGTAATACTGATCACAAAAAGCTTAGTAATATGTGAGCACGTAAAACTGGTCTTATGTCGAACTTGGTTTGGCGCTTGACCAAGTAGATATCATATCACGGTCTACCTCTAATTCTCCTGCAATTCCTCTTGTAATGACAGTAGGATTCTCAGAAAATAAAATTTGCAACTGGTTGGACTCAAGATTCTTTGGATGACCTTCCTTTGGCTTATCTCTTAAAGTGAAATCACCACTTCAGAAATGGAAAAACCATCTCCTGCAACTTCTTTCATTCACTACATCATTTCCATAAATACTTTGAATTGATTTTGCTGATGTAGTTGCATTAACAGCTTTGTAGAACTTATTAAGTAAAACATTTCTTATGGACTCCTTAAATGGGTTAAACATGAGTGCTAAAATTTCATGAAAAGAAAATCATTTACTCACAGAAATATATTACAACTACAAAACAATGTAAATCATTTGATGAATACAATCTTAAAAATTAGCCCTAAAATTTGGACATTACTTTTGCACCAACCTGCTAGTTTAGTCAAAGAAATATAATACAACTACAAAACAATGTAAATCATTAATGAATACAATCTTAAACGTTCGTCCTAAAATTTGGACATTACTTTTGCGCCAACATGATTGTTTAATCAAAGAAATATACAAATGTAAAACAATGTAAATCATTAATGAATACAATCTTAAACATTTGTTCTAAAATTTGGACATTACTTTTACACCAACCTAATAAATTAACTGTCAAGATTTCTCTTTAAGCATTATCCCAAACTCTCAAATTTAATGTACAGGCTAGTGCAGCTAATATGCTGGATTATATATAACTTAGTGATAATGCGTGAAATGTGTTTTTTGGGAGGGCGGAGCTTTTTCCTGTCTATTTTAGTAGTTTTTTTTCATTTTTTTTATTCATTTTGAGAGATTAATTTCTTAGATTTTATTCTAAATTTCTTTAAAATTATTTGTATTATTTGATAAAATTGGTAGAATAAAATTGTCTATATCATTTATTCAAATGTGCATCGAGGATCAAATTCTGCCGAAACACATAGACACACACAAGTGTTAAATAACACAAATAGTATTTTCTTAATAGCATGTTCACCAAAAAAAACGTTTATCAAAAAAACTTGTTTCAGAATTTGAATAATCTTAAAGGTTTTAAACAAAATCAACCAACCAAATAAACTAACAAACAACTGTTTACTTATTTGTGTTACTTGAAAAAACCTCAAACCCTCATTAACCTTCTTATTACTGAATTCTTAAAGTTAGTCATCCATTTCATACAAAATGAAATGCAATTAGATCATGTGATCTCATTCAGTATTCAAAATGGCTGCTACTGAGCCAGGATAATTGAACAGCATGTGACCAATTCCATCTTAGTTTTAGATATTTCTTTAAACAGCCTTGTTCAAAAAAGAAATGGTATATTTTTCTATTAAAACTTTTATTATTAAAAAAAAAAGTTTTCAATCTAGTTTAATCTGTAAAAAAAATGTATCTATATTAAAATTTCTATTTTTTCAGTGTTTTTTTGTTGTGCAAAGAAGTTCCATAAGAAATGTTTAATCGCTTAATATTTTAATCAAATGTAACTTTAAAAAAAAATAAAAATTTACTTACAGGGTACCAGCTTAAATATGACACTGTATTTATTTAACAGATAGCAAAAAGATTGTTTTGTTTTTTAATTTTCTGAAGACTTTTTTTGGGTGGGGAACTGATACCATGTGATCAATTTCATTTTAGTTTTAGAAATATTTCTTTAAATAGTGCAGCGGCTTATGGGTAAAATAGTACATTTGGTGAGCAAAGGACCAAATTTTGCATGAAGCTTTGTTGGTATGTACCTAATTAAAAAACATCATTGCCACTCAAATTTCCGCCATTTTCAAGATGGCCACCGTGGTTTTAAAAATGGCATCATTTTTACAGGTTTTTCCCACTATTTTTATAATTATATGCTACATTTTTAATTAATATTCTTTTCTTTTGCAAGTATATACCTCAATATGACTCCCCACAGCCGTAATTGTTATTTTGTACAAAACTAATGTCAATACGAACTGCGCATGCGCAAGAAATACCAGAAATACAGATTTGTTGAATAAATTACCATTTATATTAAGACTCGGTTGATCTAATCTTTTGAGCATTTACAACTACAGAAAGCACTGCAAGACAGTCACAGTTGCCAAAACAGTTCATTCATCCACACTTGACCAATTCTTAATAAGATGCTGCTATTGTTGTTGTTGTTAAGTAGGAAGACATCTCCTTAACCGTTCAGGCTCCAATAAGTCTTCCTGTATTTATAGAGTTTTCAAAATCTCAACTTTTGTGGAAATGCTTGTCTGATCGTATGTAATAACAACAACGTTCTTAATGACATCAATTTCTTGCTCTGTCAAAATGTTACATGATTTACACCAGGAAATAAACCTCACTTAGCATAATGTCATCTTGGTTTGTTTTGCTTGTTGCTGATTGATATGATTTCTTGATCAAACCAAAACGGCAATATGCAGCAATCTGATATGCTTGTTTTCTTTTAGCAACGTATAAAGCTATAAGGAATGATTCTGCAGTACCGTGAGATATAATATCTGCTTCTGTTATCCATCCAGTTCCTCTCAGTAAATGACCAATCGATTTAAATTCTGCCATTTTAATATGTAAGCCCCCAAACTTATCTTATCCATAAATTTCTGGTCATTCCCATTGTATTTGCTCAAGAAGAACAGACAACAGTTGGTCATAAGCCATTATGAAGGGCTGCCCAGGATTTAAAAACGGTGCTATTTTCTTCACTTCATCCATTGCATACTTGATTGTTGTCACTGAATTAGATTGTTCTTGCCAAAACAGTAGCGATTAGGAAATACTGATATTGAAATTTGATATTTTTATCATTCAATGAATAGTAGGCAAACCAGGACACTGGCTCAACTTTTTTTTACTTCTACTGTGAAACTGGTTTTGAACGAGGTAATCATGATCAGATACACTAGGTAGCATTGTGGTAGTCGGAGGATTTAGTTTTGATTTCAGATGTATAATTATCTGGCAAAGACCTTTTAGATTTTGACTTTTGGGCATTGAACTAATTGATTAAAAATTATAGAAAAAATATATTCTGCTTTTAATATCAAATTCAGGGTTTTATCTTTCTGGGGAAAAAATGTTCAGAAATAATGTATTTTAATGAGCTTTAAAAAAACAATAATTTGGTATACAGGGCTAACATCTTAAAAATAAATGCTTAGTAAACCAGGGTTTTATAGGTCATAGAGACTAGAACCACTTTTCAAGTGTATGTCTGTATTTACTCTCTTGAGAATTTTTTATCGATTGATACAAATAGTGTACACATGGAAAATTACTTTACAGTACAGTAATACAGTATAGATAATTATGCTATGCAGTGTTACTGTCCCCTTGTACTTACATTTCTTTTTTATTAAAATATTGTTGCAGTACAAAATTAAAATGTATTTACATTATCATTACTATATTAGTGAAATACCTAACTGCATGCACAATTACTACATTATTAATGAGTAAGAGTAAAAAGTGTTTGGAAAAGATTAGTAGTGTATATAATCTCATGGATAGACATTTTAAAAGAGCATTTCGCTATTCCGTGGGGTGGGTAAAGACCAATAGCAAGAAAATATTCTACTTGTATTTAGTGTGGGAACAGGGAGATGCTTGGCTGAACATCAGTTATAGAGTTAAAGCAATATATGTTTGTTGATCATGGAGAAAAGGATGCTAGACTGAATACAAGCTATTTCTAGTGATGGGGGGGAATGGAAAAAAACTATTATTAGTAATTAAATCTAGTTCATCTAGGCATAAATGTTAAGCTTTAAAGAGGAATGCTAAGTGAAAGTTAATGATAACAGATAAAAATTGAAAATTTTATATAGGAAGAACATTCAGTTCCAAATTGTGGATAGAATCAACATTTTTATCATAACTCATTTTTTCCCGGCTATATTGTCTTATTATTAAAAGATATCCCATTTTTGGAATTTTTTTAATTTGTTGATTAAAGAGTCCAGTTGGATGTTCCGTACAAGTTCCCAAATTGAATATAAAGATTTTCAAGTTAAATAAGTAGTACTTGAAAAAAGCCAAAGGTTACATCAGTCAAAATGTTGTGTCTTTAGAATAGTAAAAGGTGATTTAGGTAATCTTTTTCCAAAAAAGTGTGAAAAATTGGAGTGTCCATGGGAGGGAGCACAAAGTGAGCTTCAGGCAAAAAAAAGTATGTGTTGACCTGATTTGACTATCAATCTATGTCCATAGAAAATTTGAATGACATAGCTTAAAAATGTGGGTGTGCATAAGGAACATAAATCTATCACAGACAGACTGCTTTTTGCATAATTTCTTAACTAATTTATTAGTTTAACATTTTCATTTAACTAATCTTACCTAACTAACAAGCTTGTACTAGTGACTGCCTAAAAATGGTATTAACCCATTGTGAGCTGAGGGAAGAAGAGGGGAAAAAAAGAAATTTTTAGAATAAGATTGGCCAAGAAATCTCACAATTTCTCATAAGATCTCTTTCTACTGTAATACTGCCAATCTGCAGTCTTGGGACCCCTGCAATATACAACATTAGGTCAACATTATGTAACTGTTAACCACCACAGTGCCACTGTGTCAATAAAATCTTTTTTTTTTTTTTAATTCTTATTTATAGCATCCAGGTCTTGGAATAGATATTCAAAAGAGAAAGATCTGGGATATTTATGGAACCAGTACTAAATTAGAGGTAAGAAATCAGTTACAATAATCACAACCATAACAAAAGAAATAGTATTTTTTTAATGTAAATGATATTGAAAAAAACATTGTTTCCTTGATAATGATAGAAGGCTATGAGGTACTATTGAAAATTATCTTTATTTATTTATCTCAAATAAGAAAACGTGAATGCTTTGTTGAAGTTTTCTGCAAAATTTATTCTTGGTTCTCATAAAATTTTTAGATGCTTAAAAATTTTCAAAATAAAATAATTGTAACAGATTTGGCTTAAAATTGGAATTTTTCTAAAGATTGATTAAATTCGACTTAATGGAAAATAGTTATTCAACTTGATAACTGTGTTTGTTCCGTTTCTAAAGCATTTAAAAGATACTGTAGATAACTTGCATTTGAAAATTAAATTTCACTGTCACTGGGGAGGATGCAATTATCAAACAAAATAGATTTTATTACTATTTTGTGATGGAGTTGTAAATCTCTTTATTCTTCATTTGTTCTGTGAATTGCTTCATATTGAGTTATGTGACTTTCATACAACTGTTACATTCATTTTCAGCTGTCTCGGGCAGATTAGGCTCGTTAACTCGGGAAAGTAATTCATCTAGGTGAAGGGCAACACTGATTACAAAATCCCAGGGATGAGCACATAAAAATGGCATTGTGCCTAAATTGGGTTGGTGGTCGACCAAGTAAATATAAAAAAATAATTTCATTGAGGGGAAGTTGATTTGGGCCAATGGATATGCAGTTGGACTTTGAAATCGTAGTACGCGAGTTCGAATCCCAGCCATTCCATTTGCGTTCATATTCGGACTAATACTCTTGAGAAATGTATGAATCCCCAATTCCCCTCCAACTATGGGTTAAATAGCGAATATTGAATCATTCATAAATCTAAGAGTGGATAAAAACTAATGTTTAATAAGAATGATTGTTCTCGGCATTAAATGACCTAAAAGGTTGATATGCCGTAAAACACAAACAAACTTGTAGTTTTATTTCAATTAATTAGTTACTGTGACATAAACTGTTGTGTGAACAAAACAAAAACCACAGTATGGTTAAAAACCTCGTCCAAAGCTGTACGTATTATTAAATGATAAAGTATGAGTTTTTGAAAATATTGACAGGGGAGACAATTCAACAGGTGACAGGTGTTTGGGGGGGGCCTTTGGCATATTGGCATTTATATAATAAGTTGTGGTTTGTTATCTGACAGAAGACAAAAGAGATATATTGTCAAAGAAACGTGTTCTTAGGTTAAGTCCTTCTTCTTCTTCTTCTGCTTCTTCTTCTTCCTCTTCTTTTTCTTCTTCTTCTTCCTTTTCTTCTTCTTCTTCTTCTTCTCCTTTTTCTTGTTCTTTTTCTTCTTCTTCTGCTACTAATTCTGCTTCTTCTTATTATTATTCTTATTCTTCTTCTTCCTATTCTTCTTCTTCTTCCCCTTCTTCCTTCTTCTACTACTACTTCTTCTTCTCATTCTTCTTCCTCTTCTTCTTCTTTTTCTTCTTCTTCTTTTTCTTCTTCTTCTTCTTCTTCTTCTTTTTCTTCTTCTTCTTCTTCTTCTTCTTTTTCTTTTTCTTCTTCTTCTTCTTTTTCTTTTTCTTCTTCTTTTCTTTCTTCTTCAATTTGTCGTTGGTCACCTCGGGTGAATGCCAAGAGCCAGGATTCATATTAAGTTGAGTTCTACGGCAAAGTCGCGTTGGACACACCGGTTCCCGTCGGATCACCGAAGTTAAGCAACGTCGAGCCTGGTCAGTACATAGATGGATGACCATTTATGAATACCAGGTACCGTATATAGCACCGGGACGTGGAAATAGCCAGGTTAGATGCACCCTTAGTCTTTGGTAAGACAGGCATCTAGGAGAAGGAAAACTCTGAAGTAGAAACCTGAGGTCTGTTGTTCATGTAGTCCGTGGCAATCACTTGCACCGACTGTGTGTAATCAGCAGTTCCAAGGAGTGTGGATGGTGCTACACAAACCTTCACCACTATAAGAAAATCACGTGTTGGCCGTCCGACGACCAAGCATGGTTTGATGACCCTCATACGTCGAAATCGACGGAGAGCCCATCAATGAGCACATAAAAATAGCCTTAGGACTAACTTGGTTTGGTGCTCGACCAAGTAAATATATGACCCTTCGTTCTTTCTTTTTTCTTCTTTTTTCCCGTCTAGATATTTCTTTTGAATTCCTCTCTTCTTTGTTCATTAAAAGGGTTGATATGCCGTAAAACTCAAAAATGCAAATAAACTCAAACTCAAACTCTTTGTTCATCTTCCTATTTTCCTATTTTTCTTCTCTTACTATTTTTTTTTTTACCTTTTACTTTATCTTATTTTTTGTTTTCTTTTCCATTTTTTTTTATTATTATCTTTCTCCTTTTCAGGTTTTCTGCCCTCTTCTTTAACTTTTCTTTTTCTTTTCCCCCCCTTTTTTGTCACTCTCGTCCTTAATTAAGGTTTAGGTTCTTTCCTTTACCTTTACCAACTTTCCCTCCCACCACTGCCCTTTCTATCCCCATTCATAATCCATATGTTATTCTTTCTTTATCGCCTCCGACACAACCCCCCCTCTCTTCTCCCTTTCTTCCTCCTCCTCCTCCTTCCATTTATATTTATACTTCCACCTGTACCCTCACTTTCATCTTTACCCTTCATTCAAACCGTTTCCCTCTCTTCCTATACAACACATGAATCTTGCTGCAACACGTTGTTATAACTCTAACGAGTCAGCCGCCCGCAAGGATGAACGCGTTAGGATGTCGGAAAGGACTCAGGGCGTCGATTAGAGGTGGAAGTGTCAAACAGCTGTTTCAAAATTCCAAAAGGCGGCCATTGTCAGTATTGATTAACTGTTTCATTATTTCCTCTCTCTCTCTCTCTCTCTCTCTCTCTCTCTTTATCTATCTATCTATCTATCTATCTATCTATCCATAGTAAAAAAATAAAAAGATAAAAACCTGGAAAAACGGTGGTTGTTGGTTACTGCCAGTTTCACGCTTGCGCGATCGTCAGACCAATCTTGCCGCCGTTTTTGCAGGTTTTTTGGATTTTATCTTTTTATTCTTTTTTTACTATACACGCTCTATCACCGATATCGAGCACTCTAACTGTAAATTCAAGCAAGGATTGATCATCAGATC
>JAYKTE010034634.1:0-15212 GCA_036873565.1 Xipholeptos notoides
TATATATATATATATACATAAACACCTTTTTTAATGCTAAAAATAGTTACAATGTAATAAATCTTTATATCTTTTAATGTTTCCCCTGCACCAATATAAAATCAATAAAGCCGGTGCATATTTTTCCCTTTCAATATTAAGAATGAAAATGAAAATATCATAGCAGAAGATTAAGATAATCAAGACAAAACAAAAACAAGTGGGGTGGGAGAATCTGATATAAATCTAAAATCAAAGTTCATTACCATGGTTACTGAACATTTGCTTTTATTTGTTTGGTTGTTTTTATATTGTTGTTTTATTGATTTTTGCTTTTGTTTGTTCATTAAAGAAAAAAAAAAACAGAACAGAAAAATAAATAATAAAAGATAAAAAATTCCAGAAAGCAAGAAAATAATAATTTCTGTGAAGTGGATTTTGCATGAGTGTTTCTGTGTTTAAGAGATTTAATTGAGAAATAAAACCAAACCCTGACAATGAAACTGAACTACAATGTTATACAATTAATCTAATTTCTTCCTCTAAGCTAAAAGTGGAACTAATTAGTTGCTCTAGATTTTTTTTGTATTATCTTTTCACTTGGCTGTAACTCTGAAGACACACTTTAAACAGTTACAAAAAAAAAAATTATGAAAACGACATTTTATTTTATGATACACACTAACTTTATTTGTAAAAGTTATGTGAACCAAAAAAAGGGGGGGGGATAAAATTTTTCAAAGTGTAAACACTTTTTTTAGGAAAAAACTTTAAAATCCCTTTGCCCTTGAATTTTCAAAAATTTAATGCATACTCCTGGCTTAAATTAATGCAACAAATTTCAAGTGTGAGACACATCTTAGAATGTGATTTAAGAGAATTTTGTGCATTATGTTGTTATATGCTTCATCTTAAGAAGTTTATTTATTTATTTATTTTTACAAAATAATCCCATCTGTTAATTATAGTTCAGTTAGTTCCTAAAACAAATTAATCTTTTTATTAGTACAAATTCAAAAAAAAAAAATTTTTTTTATCATGCTTTTCTTTTATTATGAAAAGCTCTAATTACCTTTTTTCATTTTTAAACTATTTACAATTTTTCATTCAGTATGTAGAACCAAGTATAGCAAAAGGATCAACCAACATTTTTTTTTTACTTTATTTAAACTTATCACAGAAAAGTTGGCATGATTTAAGGACTCATTTCTTTAAAATCCTTTTCTATAAATCTACTGATTTCTGTTGAGTGTTTTTCTTTTTTGTAAGTTTATTTTAAAGTTAAATTTATAGAAATAATAATAATCTATGCCCAAGTACCCTTTTATTTAATGTTCTTGTTAGCAGAAAAATATGCAATTTGATAACTAAGTTATTAAAAAGAAAAATTTACAAGAAAATCAATTCATTTATCTAAATTTTTTCAATTTTATAGATATAAAAGAAAATATTTGTGTAAAAAATATAACAATTTCACATTATTCTAAATAATCTTTAAAATGTTTTTTTATAGAGACCTTTTTCTTGAAGTTTTTTCAGATTTTATGAATTGGATATGAACTCTTTAAGGGTTATTCAACATAAGTACCATTGAGTTTGCATGAAACATTAAAAAAAAAAGAGGAAGAGGGGAGAAAATGTTCATAGAAGTGAAAGAAAATTCTATTACACAAAAATATTCTGATATCCATCCCAATCAATTCAGACAATTTTCAATACTATATTATGCCTGTGAGGCTTACTTTTTGAGTCCTACAATTCTAGAATTACTTAATCATAAAGATTTTTTTTTAATACAAATTTGAAGGAAAAGGAGATTTTTTTTTGTTTTTAATAGAAGAGGTTGTAATAATTTTGAGACAAGTTAGACAGAAAGCTTCTATAAAGAGATTTAAATGTGTACCAAGTACTAATAGGCAGGAAAAATAGCATTGAGACAACTATTAACCTGTATAACAGAGATTATCTCTATTTTTTTAAGGTATTCTTTATGAGAAGTAAAAAAAATTAGCTAATTCATTAAACCACTGATTTTTGTTTTAAAGGAAAGCATTATTTGATTTCAATTGATTGCAACACTTAAACATACTCATCAAAGTAAAATTTTGATGTTTATAAAAAAAAAAAAGGTTTGTGTCTTATTTTTCATTTGAAATTCCCCACATCCAAAAAGATAAAATAATATTATTTAATAAAGAAAGAAACCAAAAAAAAAAAACAAAAAAAACAAACTAAAATGACAAAAATAATAAAATAAGTTGGTGTTTAAAAGATCACAGAATTAAACCCCACCCACCTGTTCCTCACACTGCCTTCTCTTGCTCATAGATTTTCAACTTGGTACAAAATATTAGTAAACAATAATGAAATCTTGAAGAGTATGAACCAAAAATAACAATTTGGGGGTGGGGTGGGGGACTTAATAACAACTTTTTTTGCTCAAACAAAAAAAATGAATTACAGTTCCATATATTGGAACAATAATCACAAAACATAGCAATAAAACAGATTTAATTAGTTAAAAAAAAAATTAAAAAATAGGTGGGGAATTGAAAACATTTTTTTATCAATTTTTTGTTAGCAATCTTCAG
Source organism: Xipholeptos notoides (assembly GCA_036873565.1). NCBI lineage: Eukaryota > Metazoa > Mollusca > Cephalopoda > Idiosepiidae > Xipholeptos > Xipholeptos notoides. The sequence goes on from JAYKTE010034634.1 coordinate 2,571, forward strand.
TTAGCATGAAACCTTTTATGACTAGTAGTTGCAATGATAAGTTATTATAGAATAGTAGTAGTAGTGAGAGAAAGAGGAGTGAATGTTGCTTGAAGCAATTTCATCTTATATTGTATAATGGAAATGTTTGGTAAAGTGCTAGTCTCTTTTTGTTCATTATTTTCTTTTTTCTTTTGAAACATTTTTTTTTCTTTTTTAATTTATTCACAGTCTTGGAATGACAGTGTCTTTTTGACATGACACTTTCACAGCAGTGGTAATTCCTTAATTGTATCTAAAATGTTTACGCTACTCAGCTACCGTTCCTCGAACAGCTCCAACCTTTCGTTGCTGGAAAAAAAAAAAAAAAAAAAAAATGTCAAAAATATTTCTTAAAAGCTCTTCTCATAATAAAACCCAACAAAAAGACAACTTAAATTTGATATATATGACTTAATACACACACCTAATTTTTGTGCATGTAAAGAAAATATTAGAATATTAAATATATATTTTGAAGTTTGCAAATTAGGTTTTTATTAGCACTAATCCATGTGGATTAATCAATTCAAAATAGAGAACATCAATCACAACCCAGCTATACACATAGGTATAAATACACTGCAATAGGGATAAGAAAAGAGAATGATATATATATATATATATATATATATATATATATACACACACTTGATTAGCTCAGACACACAGAGTCAACTGCCTTTTGTGATACTGTTTATCATACCAGACACTGTAAAATAGGCAAGAGGCACAGGCAAGAAATTGACAGTAACCAAAGGCCGTTGAATTCAGGTCTATGCTGATCAACTACACACATTACTGATTTTGAGCACTTTACCTACAAAATTATATACATATACAAATGAATTAAAATGTGAAAGATTAATAAAGAAAGCATTATGCTAAAAATGAAAGAGTTTTACATTAACTGTGGAAACTTCCATCGATTCTACTGGTATTCTTGTGTGCAATGTCTTATTTTCACTATGAACCTTTTATTGTTTGGTAAATTTAAAAATAAAGAGCAATCCTTTCAAATTTCTATGAAATTGAACAATGACATTTATTTAATAAATTCATAGAGAGGCATTGCTCTTTACAATATAATGACTATTCAAAAAATAATCAATGAATTTTTAGAACACAGGATATGGCTTTGCTTTGAAAATTTTAGGTACACAGTAACTTTTTGAATACAGTGTATGTATTGATTCTACAAAAAATGTTATAAGCAATATCTAAATATTAAGATAACTATGTAGTATTAGTAGAACAACTAAAAAATTACAATTTAATATATTTTTATTTTCAGAACAAACGTTAAATCTAAAACAGTAAAAAGAATAAAACCAATATTCAGAATGATAAAGTCAATACAATACAGTAATTATGAACTAAGTTTGAAAAGTATCAATGCTATATTATGCGAGTTGTTACAAAAGTAATGCCTCCTATATTTTTTATTCCCCCCAAATGGATCAGAGGGATTGCAAATAGCACTGTTATGATGACTGAACTTATGCATTCATCACCTGAAAATTTCATCTCTCTGTTGCAGATATTAACAGTGCGAGACTCTAAGAAAGCAACCCCTATCATGGATGTGCATCAGAAACAGAAATGTGGCATTGAATTCCTCCATGCAGAAAAAAAATTAAACCTATCAACATCCAACGGCGCCTGTTGAACATTTAAAAAATCAATGCAGTTGATTTTAGCACAGTTAGGAGATGGGTTTGTTGATTTCAGAGTGGTGATAATGATGTGAGTGATAAAGTGTGCTCCAGACACCAAAATGGACCATCTCGCTAATTGCTGGCAAAAGTACATTGAGAATGGTAGTGACTATGAAGAAAAATACATTTTAGACTGAAAAACGTTACTCGTTTTAATGGTACCACTCCTATCTTTGTAGCATTTCCACTTAAAAAAGTAACTTTAAAAAAATAGGTGGCATTACTTTTGGAACAACCCTGGTAATTTAACAAATAATTGTTGTTTAATAGAAAAAACATTACGATAAACAATTTATTTACCTCATCTAACTCATCTTTTGTTTCATCTTCAAGGCGTCTGATATCTTCCATAGTCATGCCAAACCATTTATCTGTCCAGCAAAACACTTGACGGTGGAAATTGGTGAAGATACGCTTTTCTTGCTATTGATATAAACAAAAATACTTCTATGATAAGAAAAAAAGTTTCACTTATATTTAGCAATATTGAAACTGTTTCAGTAAATTACTTTGAATTGTAGAGAAATCAAATAAAAAAAAAACATCTTAAATTCCTTGAAAGTACTATTTGTATAAGATTTGTAACAATTTTCATACTAGTTCCTAACTATTCATGATTGAATGATTATTATAAGTAAGTTTAGATAAGCTATTTACCTTTTAATTATTAGTCATTGCATTGACTTATTTAAAAATCACAATTACATCATAAGTTTCTAGCATCATTTCAGATATTAAAAAATCTATTGAATAAATTAAGTTTATTGTAAATAAAATTCATCAAATCTTAATTGCTTTAAAGTTTTACTTTGTCTATTTAGCAATACATATTTATCAATCACTTATTTGCACTTTTAATGTTGAAACAAAATAGATCTAAAATTTTATAAAAAAACACAACTCACAGATACAGAGTATCAAATTAATACTCACAGATTGGATAACACTCTCTACCCGTTTCTGCAATCCAAACCATACAAAATTAACAGATACCAATTTGTAGCATGTCATAACTGGATCCACAGTGGACTTTAATGTAAAAATATAAACAAAGATTAGATAAAATTAAGTGCGGAAATTTTTAAGTAAATTTCATTTATTAATTACTACATAACACACACACACATACATACATACACAAGCACAAGTTATGTACACAAACACATTTTGGGGCTTCGAGTTCTTCTAGTGACAGAAATTCTATACTAAAATAAATTTCATCCTTGCTAGTATGTAGCCGATGGCTTAATGTTAAGAGCTTTGATAATTTGGTCGGGATTTGATTTAAGCTAGCTGTTTCATACTAGCAATCTGCACTGATGATCCATATATGGTGAAACAGGCAAAATGCAGATTGGTCTCTCTCTCTCTATATATATATATATATGGATTTAATCTAATTTTGAAAACTATTATACAAATAGTGAACTTTTAATATTTGAATCAGTTCACTAAATTTATGATAAAATATGCCTATTACTAGGTGTTATGATATTAAGTTAAACTACAGAATTGGTAAACTTCTTGCACATGCTTTTTTGACAAAGTTCCTAATCAATCCATTCAAGCACTACTTCACTGAAACTTTTTTTACTTACCATCCAACCTTCTTTCAAAGGTCCCCGATTAGTTTTCTCAGATTTATATGTACTTGGATCTTCACTGCCTTTATAATCCTTCAAAGACAGAAAAAAGTTTAGATATTTAGAAAAAAAAAAAAGATAAATTCAACATATTATACTTATAATATTTTTAGTATGGATTTTAGCAAACTTTGAATTCATCAAACCTAAGATTGATTTTATTTAGTCTAGTGCAAAAGTAACTAAGAAAACTTGAGACCTCATCAAATTAATGTGAAGTATAATGGCATGAAGAAAAGGAGGAAATAAAAATCAAATCTTAATACATGAAAACACCAATGTGTTTTAGATGTAACTTTTATGAAAAAGCTACAAAAGTGATATTTCTTAAATAGAAATTAAAGCTATTGTGCAATAGATTCTTTTAAACAAAGAATTTCCTATTCCTTTTCTACCTTGAAACTATTGTTGTTTTTATAAGCACAAAGACATATATGACCTTTTTTTTGGGAAAGTGGCCAGTTATTTAATATTATCAAAACCAAAAACGGTTAACCAATGAAATGATCGCTAGTTCTCTTCAAAATAATCCTTCCATCCACTCCCACACTGATTCCAACATTTAAAAATAATTCCTAAATGTTAATTTTTTCCATCAGTTATTTCTCTATGTTATCAATAGTATCTAAATGATTCAAGTAAAAACTTGAATCATTTACAGCACAAAATACCAAATTGTTTTCTTTTTGATTTCTTTAAGTCAACTTTACATATATATGCAAAAAATATTGCCTCATTTTCATAAACATAAAAAATTATATCAATATTATCTTTTTCTGTTAAGTTTTTTTTTGTTTGATACAAAAAAAAAATAACAAAACAAATATAAGTAACAGATCAAGCATCTCCTTGGATAAATTATTTTCTTTAAATTGATTTTCAACATAGCTGCAGAATGTCTTCTATTGTTACAATTATGAAGGGAATAAATTTCATATTAATGAATCAAATTAAAAAAATGGTAGTAGAAATAAAAGTGTTCTTTCTAAAATACTTATATAAATCATTTTGGTTCATTTGTTTTACTGTAAAAGAACAAAAAAACAAACAACCAAAACATGTTAAACATCAACTAGTTCATTGGAGACAAATAAGTGCAATTAAAAATATATATAAATATGTTTCGTAATCAGTTTATAGTTTTTTCTTAATCTAGATATTTAAACTTTATTCTCACACAGAATTCATATAGTTAAAAAAGACAAAAGAAATTTTTTTTTTTTTTACAAAATTTAAAAGATTTTATCTTTTTCTGTGATGATTTTAAACCATTTTTCATATCATTTCTTAAGAAAAATTACTATGTCTAGATAATTGTTGTATTAGGTTGGTGCAAAAATAGTGTCCTTTCATAATAAACTTTATTGATTGAAATAAGAACCATTAGAATCGGCACATTATTGCTGAGACATATGTGTATTTATCCCATTAGCATAGAAATCCCAGGTTCTGGAAGCGATGAAGTCATTGAAGGTTGATTCGACATCCTCTCGGTTTTTGAAGAATTTTTTCGCACAGGAAGTTATGGAGATACTAATAACTATTATTTAATGATGGCTGTTCTTGTTTGTAATCATCCCAATGTGTTCAATAATTTAATGCCAAGAATAATCATATCATAAATATCTTTCTTTTGTCAATGTTTCTGGAATAACACACCATTTAACCCATTTCTCTATATAAGACGATTCATGTCTTTCCCAAAGGTATTGGACTGAATGTGAATGTAACAAAAGGGCTAGGATCTGAACTTGTATATTACAATTTCAAAGTCCAAGTACCTAGCCACATTGTTACTGAGGGTTTCAGTACTCCCATTATGGTATCTTAAATAACTACCTACAGAATACTAAATAAGTATATTATTATAGCAAGCCGAAGATGGATAAGATACTTACCCTACTACTCACATTGCTATTATCAGCAATATCTATTAAACATACATTTCTCTCCTGTAAATGTTCAGGTGATAGACTGTGAGCCTTGATTAAAAAAAAATAGAATGAAAGAAATAAAGTTTTATAAACATAATCAAATACATTTTGAAAAAAAAGAACAAAACAATTAACTGGGATCTTATTGCTTAATCATTTTTCAGAAAAGAAATTTCTACAATTATAAGCATGTAAAGTTGCCAGCCTATCTCCATATTCATTAGTGATGTTTTTCTGTATTAATTAAAAATAGTGCTCTATTATGATAGAATCCATATGTAGGTAAACTATCAATCAAACTAAAAAGACAATAATATAATTTGTAAGTAAATGAAAAAAAAAGATTTGCATCTTGACATTTAGAGCAAAAAAAAAAAAATTATACATTTTATAAAAAAAAATCAATGTATATTAATTTAGACTAACATTTTTTCAATTTAATATATACTATTTAATAACCATAGTTTAAGTGTCTAACATCTGTATGATTTTTTTTGAAGGGACATAACTAAAATATGATTATAAAACAAAATATTACAATGAAATGGAAATAGAAATTACATTTACATCCCTTGATCATCAGCCATGTAGGCTTATGATTTTTGTCATAGCCAATTTGTATCAATGTAGATCTTTTAATACATTGTTTTAATTTAAATCAAACAAACGAAAAAAGCAAACTCATATTGAGCCCAATTAAGTTATTTTGAACTATAATTCAATAGTATCTTTATTCAATTTTACCAAACAAAACAAGTTTTTTCGAAAGGCTTTCAGAATGCAATTTGCACATTTGGTGAGAAGGGGATTTACCACTAAATCCATATTTGTCACCAAAAAAGTTTTCTCTAAAGCCAACTATTTTATAAAAGAATGTATATTTTTCTTTAGTAAAAGAAATCAATATGGTGCCAGATGATTTTCATGAGCACAAACAAAAAGGTAAAATTTTAAAAGGAAGTTAATACTGTTGTTTAGTTACAAACTTACAAATTTTATGGCAGAAAGCATAACGTAATTGTAATTGAGAAATTTTGGTTAAGTGTAAGGATTGTTATTTTATCCATAGACTTACATTTTCCAAGTTTCCCCTTCCTTCCAAATGAATAGTCTCAATCTTGAGTTCAAATGCATCTTTCATGTATCCTGGATTCTGAAAAAGAAAAATATCAAAGTGAGTTTGCTATAGTAGAATATATTGGAACCTATATTGAATTGTAATTGGATCACATATTTTTAAACTGAATCCAAAAGTTAATTTAGAATATTATTTCCATAGGTGGATTTTTATCTGAAAACTCCAAGATAAAAAAAACAACTTTCACATGGCACCATTGTGTATAACAAAAAAAGAATCAAATATTTATTAAAATGAAATATCATTCTTTGTAAAAAATATATTTGTTTGTTTTGTTTTATAGCATATCAACCTTTTTAGGTCATTTAATGCAGAGAACAATTATTTATTGATAAACGTTCTTTTTTTTTCTACACATAGTTTTTTGAATAACACAATATGCACTATTTAATGCATAGATGGAGGAAATTTGGGCATTCATATCTTTCCAAAGGATATTAGTCCAAATGTGAACGTAAACGGAAATACTGAGATTCAAACTTGCATATTACGATTCCAAAGTCTGACTGCCTATCCAGTACCCCAAGTGGACCTTCCATAATATATTTGTAAATGTGGATTTTATAATAATGATAAAACCAAAAGTAAATATAATTCCTTAGCAGTACCAAATTAACAGTTTCATAATAATCAAAACCATTGATTTTTTTTCATTTAATCTAAACTCATCTATTAGCGAATCCTTTTATTAAATCAATTCTTTTACACTGTATCAATCTTAGAAACTCAGGCAATCTTTTAAAGTTTATCTGTCAAACTTGTGTTCCAAAATTTTTAGTGCTTAAGGGACATTATTAATTGTTTTTCAGAAACTTTCAGATAATTTGTGCAACAGATTTTTGGACTGTTGTCCTTATCTTTAATATTTTTATGATCAAAACATTTCGGCTGATGAACCCTTCTATTTATGTTTCACCTAACTTCAAATTTAACTCTTTATTTTAACAATTATATTTATTTTTCACTTTTGAAAAAACTTGTAAATTGTTGTTTTGACTTACATATATTTAGATTAAGAATAAGATTACATAAAAAATTGGTCCTATCATTATTTTTTTTGATAAAATTTTCACTGGGAAATAAATCATTAAAAAGTATTCAAACAAAAAAGTAGATTTCAGTTGTTCATTTAATAAAAGTTTGTGCTTACATAACTTAGCATACATGTTGTGTGTCTGTCTTATGGTAAAAAGTGAACAGGATTTTTAGTTCAACAAAATGACATGCAATTAGATCATATTAAAAAATAGCAAAAATATTTTTTATTTTAATTCAAAATTTTGCTATTATCAAACTATATTTCTACTAGAATAAAATAAGGTTTTATTTATTTACCCAGGATACTATTTTGTAGGATGATGTACCACTCTACAAAAATTGATAATGACAAGTTGTTTTCCAGCATTAAAAACAGTCCACTAATATGTACATTGCTTTATTTAATTGTTTTTTTTCTCAGATAATATGTAAAATTTGAAAGATAAAAGTAGTTTATTGAAAAGATTTTCATACACATAATTAAGAAATTCTGAAAATTTAAAGGTTTCAAATTTGATGTATTCATTGGAAAAATATTTCCTTTTAGCAACTTTGTTTCCAATGAATACAAATCAAATTCTTGTATAAATTTCAATCTGAAAGCTTATAAAGTTTCATAATTGTTCATAAATATTTCTATTGCAAAGGAATGTAATCCATGAAAATTGATATTACACATTCTTGCCTATTTTCAGCATGGTATCACTATCAACTCTATCTAAAAAGAAAAGAAAAGATAAATCTAAATAAAAACAAACCAAAACACATCCAGAAGAGTTTTAGCTTTTTTTCCGTTCATATATTAGACATTCTAATGATTTAATCGAATACAATAAAAAATAAAATGGTTATCAAATAAGTGCAAAAGTTTTTAGTCCAACAGGATCATTGTGTATTTTTTGAAATTGTATCTCAATGTATATATTAGTACAAACAGGAAATGAATGAATGAAATGAAATTAAAAAAATTATGGGATTTTGTTTTTCTTCTTTTGGAATTAAAAACTTGAATTTTTTTTTAAATTCCGTTCCTTAATTTCTGTAACCAATAGTTTTTAAACTAACTACAAAGCTTTGGATTTTGCATTTTTAATTGTCCCTGAAATAGCATAAAAACATAATGTAAGTATAAAATCATAAGCTAAGCAAGAAATAATACAGAGTGAATTTGCCGCAGTTAATACAGAAAGGACAAATTGTTGTGACCATTTCATTGAATTGTTGTTAGTTTTAATTTTAGCACACAACTTACATGGCTTTTTGAAGCATATACACACGTTACTAAAAACTAATTTAAATGAATAATGACTTAATACACATTCTGATAGTATATTATTGCATTAGAAATAAAATCTAGTTAACTTCCCTCCTAAAAAAACAATGTTTTACAGAATTATATGTATTTATGAGTTATATTTTCTGAAAGAAAACATCCCAGAAAGATTTCTTTGAATATGTAAACAATTACAATATTCTCAAAAGATAGAACAAAAACTTTTAACTGGTTTCATACAAATATTAATTGCATAAAATTAAAAATGTTTCCACTAAAAACAAGACAGTGAATATGAGATTTGGTTGGTAATTATTTAATTGCCAGGTATTTGAAAGTGTTTTCCTTAAAGACATAAAATAAGATCAAATAAAAACATTTTATTACAGAAAAAGTTAGAAATGATATATTAACCTGTAAGAGTTTAATAAGAAATCCGTAAAACGGAAAATTCAATTTAATTTGAATATAACTAACCTGACAACCATAAATCTAATTCAATAAGAAACTGTAATATTACAGTGTAAATGCATAAAAAGCAAAATAGAAATATTGATTTTATATACAAATGAATATTGCAGAAAAAGTCTGGGAAAATTGGCATTGACTACTTATTGAGAATAATTTCAAGTGACATGGAATCATACTCAAGCAATAGAAAAAAGAATGAAAGCACTAATTAGATATACATATATTCATTTAGTTTTTTGTAAAGTGTAATTAGGAACAATAGAAGAAAATATTATTTTGCCTCATTAGAAATCAGCATAGTTATATGGACCATTTGTAAAAGATAGAAAAAAACAGAGAAGAGAAAATAAATAGTGAGAAAGGGGTAAGAATAAGTAAAAATAGAGAAAAAAAATGGAAAAAGTTAAAAGAAAAAGACTTACTGTGATTATTGTTCGACAGTAAGGGTAAGCATTCCAGGCTTCTTCATGAATCTCCATAGCTTCTTTGGGAGCCAAATACCTGATAAATCTTGGAACTTTACTGTGAAAAAAATGTATAAAGTAATTATTTTATAAACAATTTGTGTAAGAGTATCAGTATTCTCTATTCTTTTATTGCATAAAAGATTCTTCTATATAATTTCAAAGCACCATCAGAAAAAAAAACCCCAAAACTGTAGGACTTTTTAAATTAAAATATTTTTTGCTAAAAATGACCATATAATAAAATGCATAGAAAAAACTATGCACTAACCCAGATTGATTTTAGTAAAATGCAAGGATTCATTAGACTTCTATAAAATGCTTATCATTGATTAAACAAAAGATATTAAGAAACTTTCAATTCAAATATGAGAAAAAAGGCAGATTATCTTTACAGGCTAAATCTTTGTGACATAGACTAAAAACAAATCTTTTTATTATTGTTAAAAATCACTAGTGCCTAATAGAGATATTCAGCTAGTATGTACTATACAACCAAGTGTAATATTAATTCTTTTTAATGATTGTTATTGTGTTTTTGAACTGTATAATCTAAAATAACTAAAATTTCCATATTATAGCAAAAAGAAGTTTAAGTGTATAGTGGCATCAGTATTAATTTACATTTGATATTTCATCACTAAACATTCTGTTTTAGCAATCCATTCTAAAACAATTAACTATATTGGTAAAGAAGTTTTTCACCTTCTCATTCATTTTTGCCATGAATTGAAAGGGTGGTAGAGGCCCAGCCTCCAAAAGAAGAGATTAATATTTTAAACATTTATATTAATGGTTGGAATAGAGTAGGTTGAGTTCCCTTTTTTTAGTTTCTAAGACAATTCTTATCAATAAGAAATAATTGTTATTTCAGATGGGTATCTTCATATAAGCATTATTCTCCTTCATTCAGATAACTCTTTGGCTAGATCCTTCTAATCTGTGTCGTAAACACAAGTATTAGTCATAGGTTACTTGAATAAGTCCTTAAATCTTTTTTGGAAGAGCTTTGCATATGTGATTTTCTAAAGCAAGTTCAATGTAGAGGATAGTTTTGAGAATGCATTCATTATTCATTTTAAATATGTGCCCTGTTGATATCCAGCAATGACAAACTTCAATACCTTCTTAGTTTGCTGCTTATACTTGCATGAAAATGGCATTTTTAGAGGCATAGTTGTCTCTTTTGATATTGAGAATAGTTTGAAGCTCTTTTTGGTGGAATTGTTTCAGCTTTTTGGAGGTCATAGGTATTTATTATTGATATTGCATAAAAATAACTAAATCAATAAAAAATCATGGTTTAAACCTAGTGAGTAGTAATTGTAAAAGGATTCAGTTTGTTTTATGGATTTGGTTAGATAGTTAGGTTCTGTGATGTGTCAACTTTTAACAAGTCATTTTATTATCAAATCCTATAATTTAGAAGCTTTTTTTAAACGGTAAAAACTCTTCTGGAATATAAAATTATATTCTATTTAGATAAAATCTTTTTAAAAAGTATTGTGTTAAATGAATTTGTATATTGTAACTAGATGAATGGCATATCAAAATATATATCAATACCTAGAATTGAATTTATTCATGCTATGCAACATCAGCTTATTTTTAAATAAATTTCATTCTAATGTACAAAATGTATGAAAAGTTACAAACCTGGAGAAATTGCAAAATCATTTAAATACTCATCTCAAACTCTGTAACATTTATTTAATCACTCTAAAACAGTTTTAGATATTTTAAAAATATAAATTGTCCCAAAACCAAAATGGTTTACTTTATTATCCACTTAAATTTTTATTAGCAAAATTAAAGCACTAATTATTTGAATTAATTAAAGCTTTCATTTCCTTTTTTTTAAATTTATGGTTAGATTATGTTGAACAAACGTGTTCACTTCATGCTATTTTTTAAAAAATTCAAAATGCCTACTTACTTTTTTAAATGATATATTTTATGTGTAAACTGGCCTCTGGTGTATTTTTTACCATTCGCATAAAGTGGTTCTTTAGGAGCATTGGTGTGTTCATCAAACGGTTCATTTTTCAAAACTTCAATACCTTCCCCACCACCAGTTTCGTTTTTACTGGCTTCAGCTACAGAGTAGAGCTGAGCTACTTGATACTGAAAGGAAAAAATGCATTCAAATTCAGAAAGATGAAAGAAAAATAAAAGACAGGAAAATCCAGAGAAAGATAAATTTACAAAAACAAAAAACAATGAACAATTTGAATACATTGCAAATTTACTCATACATTTGACTTTCATCATCCAGACAAAATTTAGATGCAATTAAATTTAAAAAAATTTTTTTTTTTATAAACAGTGGTTCTTAATGATAGGAGAATTCAATATAAAAGCAACACATAGATTTGTAAATTTTAGTTAACCATGGTATCTTATTTTATTACCAAAAAATAATGGTATTTGATTATACAACTTTAAACTTCATAAAAAAAGATAAATTTAAAAAATATACATGAACACATTATATCATTTAATTAATGGAGGGGGAGGTTTGAGACTTTGAGAGAGCTGGATTGTATCATTAAACTATGGACTGCCACAATTTAATCAATACATGGATATCATTAATGTTAGAAGAAGAGAGAGTTGGGATAAAAAAGTTTAACAAACTCCCCCCTCTCACAGCACACCTCTCTTAGCCATTCATCTAGTCTTGGGGCACCTCTTACCTGGTCAGTTGCCATTTCTACATTCTACTAAGAAAATAGATTATTCTTTTTGTTTAAAAAATGCAAGGCATCAAATTTTTTTTTAATACAATATTTCATCTTTATCTTCAAATGCTGAGACACACTTAAAAAAGAAATATTGTATTTTAATCATAATTAAATTTTACTTTACTTCTACTTAGTCATTTATTTACATTACATTTCCTCAATTATTAAAAAGGAGTTTAGCAGTATATAAGAAAACCACAT
>JAYKTE010034745.1:0-15210 GCA_036873565.1 Xipholeptos notoides
TTTTTTTAAATGACACAAATTACACTATTTGACCCAGAGCTGGAGGGAATGTGGGGATTCATACCTTTCCCAACAGTATTTTGGTTTTCTTAAGTTTAACGTAACATCATAATGTTTTTATGGGGTGGGGGAGTTGCTAGTTCACCCCCCAGAAAGATTCTCTCTGGTTGATGTTATCTGACCTTTTTATTTAGTGTCTGTTTATTGATCAGCTTAAAGGGTTGATTTGCCGTTGAACATAGCAATCACAATCATGGATCATCTTCATGCCTTCTCTAGAAGTCATGGCGACTTCCTTGAGCTTTAGATAGGGTGAGTTTTTCTGGTGGAATAATACTACAAAAATACAAAAATCTTTCTGCCATTAAACAGGGCTCTACAGACAAATTTACCACGCTTTGTTTCGTAGATGATGCCATTCTGTTTTATGTTTCCATGTATCGAGAGATACAGGATTCTGCAAGTTTTGTTTATGCTTCACTTTGGTCTCCCCAATTCGGTTGGTTGGTTGGTTGGTTGGCTCGTCTGGCTTCCTCAGTTTGAAATAAGTTGCAGAGGAAACAGGTTGCTTAGTCATAAGACAACTAGTGTGCCAGTTACCATAGCAACAAGATTCCTTCTTGTGATAACAGCCAAAATAAGTGGTACCGAAACCCTAAAAAAATGTTTTGTGTTTGTATACACAGTTCACACACTTCAAACTATTATCTTCATCTTGCTTGTATTAATACTCTCTTAAATGACCTAAAATGGTTGATATGCTGTAAAACACACATACACACACAAAAACAAAAACACAAGCAAACAGTTAATACTTTTGGTATGACAATTTTTATTGAAATAAGTTATTTATGGTGGGTCTTATTTAAACAAATGACAATGATTTGTACATCCATTTTTAAACATTTTTTTTCTGAGTGTTGTCTCCATCTTTATCGTTATTGTTATCATCACATTTCGACCAACTAACCCTCTGGCCTTCTTCAGGTGTATGAATCATAACTCAGGAATGTTGAGTCTTTTAAATGAATTTGCAGTGATTTCTGCCTTTGGCTAGGATTGAACCTTTAGACAATGCTCACCAAGAACTGTTTAGACTCACAACCTCTATCCACAACCAGGGTGGGATTTTTGTTTATTTGTTTGTTTGTGTTTTATGGCATATCAACCATTTAGGTCATTTAATGCCGAGAACAATCATTTTTGGTAAACGTTAGTTTTTGTACACACAGTATTTATAATGACACAAATTACACTATTTGACCCATAGCTGGAGGGAATGTGGGGATTCATACCTTTCCCGACGGTATTAGTACGAATATGAATGCAAACGGAACAACTGGAATTCGAACTCGCGTACTACGATTCCAAGGTCTGACTGCCTACCGATTGGCCCAAATCAACTTCCCCATTTCTTTTGTGGATGAAATTGAAAATACAGTTGTTGTATTATGAACCCAAAACCAGGAGAAAAGGATCCAGCGATTCATACCTTTCACAGCAGTACAGAGCTCTGTGTTGCAGGTGAAACACTCGCATTTGCAAGTTATTTTTCCAAGTGGCAAATACAAATAATAAAACACTCAACTTTTGGTGACTGTTTTTTTCACCGACAATCTTCCAAATACTGAATGAAAAATGTCTTTTCAACCTTTATTTTTTTTTTAAATTGAGCAGAGTCAAATTAACCCTTTGAACCCTAGCAATCTAGCAAAAAAAGATGACATTTCGGCCCTCCATGGTCCTCTAATAGAATGGTTCGATTGACTAATTGGTAATTTTGCTAAATATGTATAGTCTTTTTCACAGTTTACGGATTTTTACATCGGGTCTAAAAGGTTATGGTCTTATAGAGTAGAAAATAGAAATAAAACAATACTTTATTTTTTTTATAAGGCTGTTTAAAACTAGTCTAAAGAAATTAAATTTTTTATGCAGAAGAAAAAGTAGTTCAAAGTGAAATGGATTATACATTCTATTTGGAAAGGTATGAACCCCCACATTCCCTCCAGCTATGGATTAAATAGTGCATTGATTTCATTTGATGTAGTAGAAACCAAAAGTGGTTATATTCAAAAACAGACTTGATTTGATTTATATAAAATGATATGCAATAATCGGAGTCAAAACTTTCCATTTGTTTTTTGTAAAATAAATATTTGTCTACACTTGGCCTGATCACCCAGTTGCATTTATTGACTAAAAAGGTTGATATGCCATTAGCAAAAATAACCTAATCTCACTAATCTTTCAATTTCTTATTGTAGATTCATGATTAGTGCATCAATGTTATTCTATAAGTTGTTCCAATAACTTAGACAGAAGTTAGCAGTAAATAAAATGGTGAGATTGGTGAAAATTTATTGGTTTCTTTATTTCATAGTGATATATGATTCATGACAATTATGTTTTAGAAATGATATCACCCAAGTATCTGCCAAGGATTCGTTGGCACGCCTCCATTCGATGGTCAAAATCTTTGATGACCTCTCTGCAAAGCTGGTTCCTGATCTCACCAATATTCCTTGGTGTTTCATCCTTCAGCTCTTGAATTGTTATTGGTTTGTTGGCATAGACTTGACTCTTCAGATAACCCAAAGGAAAGAATCTAAAGGCATTAATCCACATGATTGTGGTAGTGAAATTGCCTTCCATAGCATTCAGGTTAGGCCATAAAAAGTTTCCTATCATGGTATGGTATCCCTTGCCTGTTACAATAACAGAATTACTTTCATCATTTTCAAAGAAATACGGCCCAATAATTCCATTAGCAAAAAATGCATACAAAACGGTGACCTTTTGTGGATGCAGTGGCTTTTCAACAATCAACCTTGGATTTTCAGCAGCCCAGATGCGACAATTTTGCTTGTTAACAAATCTGCCAATATGGATGTGGGCTTCATCATTTGGGCAATATCATTTCTAGAAACATAATTATCATAAATCATATACCACTAAGAATTAAAGAAACCAATAAATTTTCACCAATCTCACTGTTTTATTTACTGCTAACTTCTGTCCAAGTTATTGGAACACCCAATAATTAGTCCATCATCAGTCAGAGCATCTAATGACCTTCAAGGCAACTTAATCCTTAACAATTATTTTTCAACAATGTAACTTTCTGAGCTTTGCAAAAACGATAATCTAAACAATTTTTATTTAACATTTATGCCATTGCCTTGCACTCGATGAGAGTAAATCTTTTCACTTTCTTCATTCATATATGTAGGCTCGAGAATAAATTATCAGCAGTTGGCAATTTTGGTTTTGTTTTTTTATCTCCATTGCCAGAAAGAATTCCCCCTCCCCAAACCTTAATGAACTCACACCCAGGAGCCGAGTCTTGCCACTTAACAGTATGTATGTATATTTTGCTAACCCTTTTAGCAAAAATCTTTTCGCCATTATCAAATTTTGTTAAATTATACCATAGTAGTATTCTGTAGTTTAGGAATGAGATTTGATAATTTGTGTTATCAGAAAGTGTTCAGAGTATTTTAAGTCATTTAGCATGATCATTATAGCGGCAAAATTCTTTTTAACAGAAAGAAAATGTTCTTCCAAACGTCTTGATATCTAAAAATAAGGGAATATTCATCGACATTTAGAAGAGTACATTTATAGCCAGGGATATTAGCAAGTAAGCAATCAGATCTCAGAATTAGCAGTTTCTGTTATTACTTAAAGTGCTGAATTTTATTTACCCTTCCATTTTGTTTTTGATTAAAAGCAACAGACTTACAATCTTACTTTTCAAGAGTCCTCGTATATAATCATTAAGAGACAACATTATTACTATTATTACTCAATTTTTGTAGATTTACTTATAGAATCATCACTAGTGTAATTATTATTCATGTTATAATTAAGATCATTATTATAAAATTTCTGCATATCTACTTATAGAATTATTACTAGTGTTTATATTATAAATGTTATGATAATTATTATTCAATTTCTGTATATCTACTCATAGAATTATTACTAGTATTATTAGTTTACATTATTAATGTTTATGATTATTATTATACAATTTCTGTGAACCTGCTCAACAACAACAGCTGAATAAAAGCCATCATCCTCATCATGACTACAATCTACAACAATGCTTTAGCCATCATCATCATCCTCATGACTACAATCTACAACAAATGCTTTAGCCATCATCATCCTCATCATGACTACAATCTACAACAAATACTTTAGCCATCATCATCCTCATCATGACTACAATCTACAACAAATACTTTAGCCATCATCATCATCATTATCATGATGACTACAATCTACAACAACAAATGCTTTGTCCAATGTCAAGCCAACTTGATCTTCCAAAGGAATTGAAACGGCCATTTTTAATCGCTCAACATTTCTTCTGAATGAAGATTAATTCTGGAGAATTGTTTTGTTTGTTTGTTTGTTTGTGTGTTATGGCATATCAACCATTTTAGGTCATTTAATGCCTAGAACAATCATTTTTGGTAAACGTTGGTTATTGTACACACAGTTTTTTTAATAACATAAATTACACTATTTGACCCATAGCCGGAGGGAATGTGGTCTTGAGAATTGTAAACAAGTTTTAATTCTTTGATGGCAAGAATTTTCTTTCTTTTTGTCAAGATTGACTGAATTCAGTAAAACCAGCCGCATTTTATCAGTTGAGCCTGAATAATCAATTATCTTATTATCCTTTACTCTTGAATATATTTACTTGGTCGAGGAGCACCAACCCAAGTTAGGCACAAGGCATTTTTATGTGCTCATTAAATCCCTGGGCTTTTGTAATCAGTGTTGCCCTTCACCTAGATGAGTTACTCTCCTGAGTTAATGAGCCTCATCTGCCAGAGACAGCTGGAAGTGAATGCAATGGTTTTGACTGGGATTTGAACTCGTGTAATACGATTCCAGAGATCGAGCTCTTTCCACTGTTCCAACCTCATTACCCACCCTTTACTCTCGAAATCATTCTTCCTAAATTAAACATCCAGGCCATTGGTCAGCATTTCTTCTCACAGATAATTATTATCTCTGTTTAAACTGTTTTTCAACTCAAATATTGCTGGCTTTTTTTGTGGCTTTTTTCTCCTTTTTTAAACGATGCCACAAAAACAATTCTGGCTTTTGTTCTCATATTTATTCTTCTACACAAAGTCGTTCTGTATTCATCCGAATTCCTAACAAGAATTTTCATGTTTAATAACATCTAGACTTTAATTATCTTTATTGCTATATATCCACAACGTTTCGGACAGTGTGTCCTCCAGTCTTCTTCAGTTGTTACTGGATACTCTTGGGAGTTGCCATGAAACTGAAATAAGTTATTTATTAAATCAACAAAGCCCCATTACAAAAACTAGGCAGTTAAGGTGGGGGAGTCATAATAGCTTGGACTCTGGATTGTATTACATGAGTTCAAATCCCAGTCAAAACCATTTCATTCACTTCATGGTCTCGGGCAGATGAGGCTCATTAACTCAGGGAAGTAACTCATCCAGGGATAAGGATATCATTGATTTCAAAAACCCAGGTAGATGAGACTCGTCAACTCAAGGAGAGTAACTCATCTAGGTGTAGGACAGCACTGATTACAAAAAAACAAGGAATATAATGAGTTTGTAAAATTGGCCTTGGTGCTTGATAGATATATCCTCTTGTTATCTGTGTAGTAATGAGCACTTAAAGGACAAGACTGATTACAAAAAGTCTGAGGGGATGTAATGGGTGTCTGAAGCTGGCCTTGTGCCTAACTTGATTTGGTGCTCAACCAGGTATCAGTTACAAAAGCTAATCAGAGTTTTTTTGGGTTTTTTTCTTTCAGATATTTCGACCAATTAAATGGTTTCATTTTGCACGAATCCTGGTTTGAAGTAAAAAGATTCTGAATTCAGGCAAAGTTGAAGGAGTTTGAAATTGAAAAATATTTTGATTGGTGGAATTATTTACAAAGAAACTTTATTAACAAATGTCATTAGATTTTCAAACTGGGATTGTTTTGATGGATACAAAGTTTATATCATTTCACAATTAATTCATTGGGGGATTGGGGAGTCCTCTTGGGACAATGGATATGCAGTCAGACTTTGGAATCGTAATACAAGAGTTTGAATCCTAGTCACATCGTTTACATTCATATTTGGACTAATAATACCCTTAGGAAATGACTAATACCTACATTCCCTAGCTATGGATTAAATAGTACATATTGTGTTATTTAAATGTCTATGTGTGGTCAAAAAGAACAATTATCAGAAATGATTGTTCTCGGCATTAAATGACCTAAAAAGGTTGATATGTTGTAAAACAAGAACCAACAAATTTAATTCCTTGTTAAACTTAAAAAACTGAATCAAACGAGTTATTTCGGTTTTATTGGCTTGACTTCATTCAATACTTTGGGCTTAGCTGTTGGGGTTTTATGGCACATCAACCCCTGATGGTCATTTTATGCCAAATCAATTGAGTTTGAAGTGTTTTTGATATTTATTTAGTTGGGTGGATTTCTTCAGATTATTCGTTGGGTTGAGAGGATTGTACTGGGATCATATTTTTTGGTATAGATTTACTTATTTTTAGGAAAGCTCGTATTGCGTTTGGATTTGTTTTTTTTTAATAATCCCTTCATATTTTCTTTTATATAGATTTCCTTTTTTAGGAAAGCTAGGATTATGTTCAGGTGTTAAGAAAGCTGAACTGTAGTTAGGTGCTCAGACTCTGGAATCCCGGTATGAGAGTTCAAATCCAGGTTGTTCTGTCACATTCACACACAAACTAACACCTTTGTACTTGTTCTTGTGTCTTCAACGTTTTGAGAACTTTCTGTTGTAACCCTTGCAGTGTTACAGGAATGAAAAGGGAAGAAATGCTTCCTTAGAAAAGTGGAATATTCCAAGATTTAAATCTCTTCAATTCAATATTACTTAGGATGAAATGACACAGGGAAAACAATTGCGATGTTTTCATTGGATAACTAATTGTTACCATTAGCAACTGCAAAGTTAAATAAATGAAGGCCTTTATTTTGAAGAATAATTTTTATTGTTTTTGTTATTACTTGGTGAGTAAAATTTCAATTTGTTTTGCAAGTCTTTACGAACATTTGGGACAACCTAATATATACAGTGAGTGCAATAAGTATCTGATACAAAGCAAAAAGTTGATTTATTTTTATTACACGGAAACAAAAACAAAGTGCTATTCTAATGTATTATTGTATGATACTGTGGGTGCAATAAGTATCCGATTGCACCCACTATATGTATGCATAACCAATTCTCAAGGAAAGTGCACTGGATAACTTTAACGACTAAACTGGAAGATGTAAAGATTTAAACAGACTCTAAAGTCATAACAGTTTCACCAAAACTCTTGTGCGCCCCCCCCCGTTAATTGTTTCCCTCCCTAAAAGCCCCCCACTCCAATCTTAAATACACAAAATCAATTCTAGAAGTTTCTGTTAAAATAATATTGGGATTGAATTTCAAAAGAATTGAAAAACTTGGCCATATTTTTATTCTTTAAAATATTTCTTCCTTCTCTCTTGATTTTGAGGAGGAAAAAAAAGCAAAGATAAAAGAATTGATACAAGACATTTTTGCATTTGAAGTTGCTTTTGAAAAATGCACCAAAATGACACACACACTTTGAGATGTGCACTGGATTTTAGAGATTCATATAGACTTGAAGTATGGCCAAGTTTTGCCCGGGACGCATGGGCTCAAGATAATTAGAAATTGTTCCCAGATCCAAGACCAAAAATTGGCAGAGTAGTTTGGTAGAGACCGAAACGGTCCAATCTTTCAACTTTGATCCCTTAGCAGCTAAATTTTCAGCTCAAAACTGATTACAAAGTTTTCCCTGGGAATGAATGTATATCAAATTTCAAGTCACTACACTAAAGATTGGCAGAGTAGTTGGGTAGAGACTATAACACACACATACACTTTTATAGATATACAGATAAGATATGGTAAGCAAATCCAGCAAGATGGTGATTTAGTAGAACTTAATCTTGTACAATAACCATCACATATTTTTTTGGGGGGGGTGATTTGTTTCTCACAAGATTACGAGACCTGGCCTAGACAGGGTGTATATATTTAAAAGATGAAGAAAGCCTACAAGGAATAGTTTTTGATGCTTACAGACTCCCTTGTATCCCAAACAAGGTCTCAAGTCATTTTTATTTGAGCTGTCTTCACGAGTGGCAATGTTGATGTGGGAAAATTCTTAGCTGGCCCCGAATAAATCTGACCATGTCGCCTTTTTCTCCACTGTCCCTTATTTTCTGTATTCCGTGGGAGTCAATCCCTTTTCCCAATCTCTGGGTTGTCGTTCTGTTGGTCTTCAATTCAACATTGCCTAACAACACAGATTTCAGGTGAACCATTTTTATTGCTTTTGCATGTGGACTCCCACCAATTACCCAGTCCAGTTACGTCAGTCCCCAAAACTAACTGAGAATATCCTGAAAGACTTGAGGCCTGGCAAAGCAGCTCACACCCCTAACAAAATTACAATCTATTTTGATGATGTTCTAAGAAAGAGAGAGAGAAAGCTTTTTTTTTAAAAATGCATTATGTCAAAAAGTCAAAACTAAAAAAGAAAAATCAAATTAAAAGAGCAATTCATAGAAAATGACAGATTTTCAATCCTTTTACTCCAGATTCTCAACATAAAAAAAAGGGACAGAAAAGAATACGTGGAGTAAGAATGAGGGATTAGTGTCAGGAATCGATTAGATTAAATGATTTAAAGATATTAGAATTAAAGAATAAAAATCTATCAAAATAGACTGGATTAAGAAAAGAGCATTGAATAAATCTCATAAGTATAGAAAAGTGACCTTGTCTGTCTGAGGAACTGTCGCTATCAAACTACTTTGCTAATTTTTGGTCCAGAAACTTGAAATTTGATATGAGGTATTTGAACTTGAGGAACAAATTCAATTTGGTTTTGATCCAGAAAAGTATCTGCTAAGTGGTCAAACTTGAAAAATTGGATATTTGCAGCCATAGTGTCCGCTGAGCGGGTGCAACATTGGTCATTGGGTTCATATATAAACGTACCTAGTTTACAAAAATAATTTTCAACTTTCAAAAAAAATTCAAAGCAACAAATGGGCAAAGGTGGGCAATATTGCTAATAAATAAATAAAAAAAATCGGGAAGTCAAATTGGATTTTGGATTCCTGAAAATAATGACGTCCTTAGGAATTTGGGATCATTTTTTAAAAAGTGGCAGAATTGGTTTTGCTTGTTTGTGTTTAACAGCATATCAACCTTTTTTGGTCATTTAATGCTGAGAACAATGAATTTTGAGAAACCTTTTTTTTTAACACAAATAGGTTTTTTAAATAGCATAGTATTCACTATGGCTGGAGGGAATGTTGGGATTTATATCTTTCCCAAGGGTATTAGTCCAGATGTGAATGTAAACGGAATGACTGGAATTCAAACTCATGTTTTTGACCAACTAAAACCACTGGCTTTCTTGGGTAGGAATTGAAACCACTATCTTCAGATAATGCTCACTTGGAACCAAAGACACTCAACACCTCGATGTGGTGCGACAGATAACAACTATGGAAGGCAGTCGTTACTGGGGATATGGTTACAAGACTCAGAGTTCCTATCGAGTAGTGGCTAATCACCTGATGAAGGCCAGAGGATAAGTGGGCCAAAACATGGTGAAACAACAATGGTGAAAGATGAGGACAACAGTCCGTAAATAAACTCATACATAGCTGTTATATTGAAAAATATACGGTATCTAATAAGTGAAATTAGTTGAATAAAAACAATGAGTGTCTTTATAGACTTCCAATTATTTCACATTGGCTTCATAATATAACTGACCTGGAAAAATCAATGGTTCTTGATAGGTTTTCAGATAAAAAAAAGAATTTGAAAAGTAAAAAAGGTAATAGGATTTCAAAATTCTAAAAGTATTGTCTGGATTATTTTCTTCATCCATATTTTTTTTTTCACTTTCAGATGAGGTAGGATGAATTCAAAAGTATCAATTATTAGTTAGTTAGTTTACACACACTAGTTTCATTTTCATAAGTAAACAAACAGTACAATACATAGCTTCCTATAAGATAAAATATTTTTTGGAGAAGGTTTTTAGTTTAAAAGAAGAAAATACTGAAAACGATAGAAATACGAAAAAGCGACTGATTTCTTTTTTCATGAAGTTAATGTTGAAGTTATTTAGAAAGATCTGTATTGTTTGTTTACTTATCAAAATGAAACCAGTTAGCTAAAACTAATTATGACTTAAAAGGGCTTAAGCATAATAAAAAGCAATGCTTAACCATAATAATAATAATAAAATGCTTAACCATAATAATAATAATAAAAACATCTTTGTTTAAGAGAAATGATATTTCAAGACCAAATCGAATTCCTTCATTTCTAAAAGTTAGTAAAAATAGAAGATTTTTTTATTTAATTTCTTTCTCCTTATTATTTTCTTTGGGAAGGTGATTGGAAGATATCTTATAAACGGAATACTTGTTAAATACGTCAGTAAGAAAAGGTTAGGTATTAGTCCGATTCAGACAAGGCCATCAGGAGTAAAAAAGAAACAAAACAATGAAGAAAAAAAAAAAAAAAAGTAAAAAAATAACAAAAAAAAACAATTCTGACAACCCAATTCTTTTTCTTAGAGAAATTTTGTTTGTTTGTTTGTGTTTTACGGCATATCAACCATTCTTTGAGAAAGTACTTCTAAACAGGAAAAGGGAAGATATGATGTGAACGCTTAGATTTAGACAGAAACATTTTACCTGTTGCGCTAATGAATGGCAAAGGTTCAGGTGTAAAATACTTTTTTTCATATTTGTAGTTAGCAACAATTTGTTTTTAAGTGACAAAATATTGGATTGAGGAAATTAAAGGTTAAAGGTTAACTGCGATTGTTTTGCTTTTCTAGAAGACGAAAGAATTTTGAGGTTTTTTGGGTTTTTTCACAGAACAAAATACAATTGGATTATTTTGTTCTACAAGATATTCAAGTACTTTTTTGTTCGTATGTGGCAGACATGAGCCATGTTGAATTTCTGAATGAGGCAGAGGCCCACTTGGGGCAGCACCCACTTTGGAATCGTAATACATGAGTTCGAATCCCAGTCGTTCTGTTTACGTTCACATTTCGACTAATACCCTTGGGAAATGTACGAACCCCAATATTCCCTCTAGCTATGAATTAAATTGCACATATTATGGTATTAAAAAAAACTGTGTGTGAACAAAAAAGAACCTTTATCAAAAAATGTTTGTTCTCGACATTAAATGACCTAAAATGGTTGATCTGACGTAAAAAGACTTATCTAAGCTTGTTATATATGCTGGTTGATTGTATTTTCAAAAGGGATACTAAGAGACCCTACTTTGATGTTATTGAGCAGATATATAGAAATTGAATAATGATAATAATTAATTTATAACATTAATAATAATTACAAACAGCCTAGTTGTTGCTGATTGTTGTTGAGTAGATATACAGAAAATGAATAAATCTATATATTAATAGGACAGTTCATTAGTTAGTTAGTTATTTTGTGTGTCACACTCATATCAAAAGCAACGACTATACTTCCCTTAAAGATCATGAAAACCAAATTTTTCAAAACAATTTAGTTTCAAATTGGCTATTTTCTTTCATGATTAAAAAAAAGGAGTAATGTTGAGAAAGGAGACAGTAAGTTTTTCTTTATAATTATAGATTCTTTTTAAAATTTGAAAAATATGTGCAAATGAATTCACGTTTCTTTATAATCTATATTAAAACATTATTCAGAAGAACAATGTGTTGCGTGTGTTGAATTTTATTTGATAAAAAATCTAAATTTTAAAAATCATTTCTTTATTTTTTGCTAAAAAATTTGTTTTAAATTTGTTATTTGTTTTATTTTATTTTTGGAATCATTTTCTTTTTTGTTTAAAAACAAACATTATCTATCAAAAAAATCAAATTAGTTTTTATTAAAAATTATTTCGTTGCTTTTTTATATTCACAATTTTTACTTTACATATTCTTATGTTCCTATTTTTTATTAACACATCAAAAAAATACTTTAATTGATTTAAAAACATAAATAAAAAAATATTTAAAATGAGTGCGGAAAAAAGTTTTGGAAAAAAAAAAAGAAAAAAGTGTTCTTTGCTTTTTGAGGGAAAATTTAAAGTTTGAAATTTGATTAAAAATTCTAGAAAATGTTTTATATTATTTTGTTTTTAATTCTATAAAATTGAGGCTTTTATCTTTCTGGTAAAACCAAAAGTTGTTAAGAAATGGATTTTAATAGTTTTTATGTACGGTAGTTAAAAAAAGACAAAAACAATTTACTCGAATGGCAAATTTTTCTAAAATAAAATCATTGGAAAAAAAGTGATGCTTTACTGTAGTTCTATTTTCGGTAACAATATCTACAGCAGTTAAAGTTTTGATTTTTTTTTGTTTTGTTTTTTAATTCACAGTATGATCTGTTTATTCTATTAAAAACAACATTAATTGTTTGCTTATGTGATCATTATTTTTTATCATATTTTAGATTAACATGTCTTTTTAGTCAAAACTCTGAAACAGATTTCTTAGCAATTAATTTGCAGTATTTATTTCTCAGAATATGATTAAATTCAAGAATGTTAAATTTATTTTCTGATATTTCAACTACTTTGGAATTTTGAACTATTTCTCAGAATATGATTAAATTCAAGAATGTTAAATTTATTTTCTGATATTTCAACTACTGTGGAATTTTGAACTATTTCTCAGAATATGATTAAATTTAAGAATGTTAAATTTACTTTCTGATATTTCAACTACTGGGGAATTTTGATCTATTTCTCAGAATATGATTAAATTTAAGGATGTTAAATTTACTTTCTGATATTTCAACTACTGGGGAATTTCCACAGATTCTGCTAGCCATAAACACAAATGATAATTACACTAGTAATAATTATGAACTGCCTTGTTGCTGACTAATTATGGAAGGATGTTTTTTTATAATCTATTCTTATTAATTAGGTTTACAGAGTAATCTGTTACTTCTTGGATTTTATCACAAATTCCTCATCCATTCCACCTTAGAATGATTTGGGGTATTTTTTTTCCATTTAATATTTGTAATCCTGATTCAATTCATTGAAACTTGTTTTAAAACAGTTTAATGCGGGGCTTTAGCCACTGACTCAGGATGGTTGGTTTAAGATTTGATTCCTTGGCATCTGCATCACTGACTGAGAAAATACGTTTAAAAAGGTTCTGTTAAATAGGGCATATTGTGCTATTCAAAAAACAAGGGTAGTTTACCAAAAGTGATTGTTCTTGGAATTAAATGACCTAAAATGGTTGATAGGCCGTAAAGCCCAAAGCAAACAAAAAACAATGATGAAGGAAAGGTTGAGAATGGCTGACCAAAGAAGAGATATGGATAATGAAATGTAATCTAAAAAGTTAAGAGAAACAAGAAAGAAAGTCTGGCAAGGTCAGTCCTTTGTTACAATTCATTTTGGTTTATTAGAGGGAATAACAGGTTCTTGTTAATAAATGAGAAAAGAAGAAAAGGAAGAAGAATAAGAGGAAGAAGAAAAAAAAAAAGGCTCAATTGTTCAGATGGCAATTAATGCTAAAAGGAAATTGTGATTAAATACACTGAACCAATATTTGAAAATGATCTTTCGATTGACTTGAAGTTGATCTTTTATTTCATGCTAAAATAATAAGACGTAAACTTTTAGTTAAGATCTCTAAATGTGTGTCTATGAAAGGCCATCAGCAGATGGAGGACGAGGAGTCTTTTCCAAGAGTTTTGGTTTTGTTTTTCTAAAGAAGAGAAAAAAGGAAGAGAAAAAAGAGAAAACAGAAAAAAGAAGAAAAAAGGAAGAGAGAAAAGAAGAAAACAAAAAGGAAGAGAACAAAGGAGGAGAAAAAATAGATGAGAAAAGAGAACAAAAAGGAGAGCGAAAAAAAGAAAAAGAAAAAAAAGAAGAAAAAAGAAGAGAACAAATAAAAATAAAAAGTGGTTAAAGACGTATTCTTTTATTATTGAGAAATTATTTATTGATGTTATTTAATTTAAAAAATATGGTTCATTCATTTATAATACTGTTGGAATTTAAATTCCCTTTAAATATATATACATATATAGATATTCAGAGATATTTCATTTAAAAAAACTTTAATTCTTCTTTTTAATATTTCTAATTCAATTTTTTCTTGCTTTCTAACAAGAAACTTAGTTTTTGGGTCAAGTGTCTTAATATAATTTCCAAACTTTTTTTCCAAATGTTTCGGTCTTCCTTGACCATCCTCAGGGATTGATGTCTAACAAGAAAATAATAATATTCTGCCTAAATATACTATACATATATATATATATATATGTATATATATAATTTTCCACCTCATCTGCCTAAATTTTACTTCATTACTTGACTCTAGTTTTTGCTATTTTCCCCTCCAATTCACCCCAATTCAGTGCAGCTGTTATTCCAAGTGCATATCAATAGCAGCAGCAGCCACACTTGTGTAAAATGGCACTCATACTATTGCCACTTAACTAATATCAGTAGGAGCTATTAACTTCATCTCTATAACCAACATTGTAACTACCGAAAAAAAAAATTCTTTTTATATCTTTACTGTAATTTAAGATTGCCATGAGTACGGCATCGTTTTTGTGCCATTATATCATTAAACTTTCAGGTAATAATAATAAGCATGGAGGAGTTCGAATATTGTCCAATTTCAGATAACGAAGAAGTAAATTTCAAAAAGTGCTAATTCGACTATTTTCCTCATCTATAATATTCTCTCTCTCACAACAAAATAGTCCGATTAATACTTTTAGAATTCATCATACCTCATCTCAAGGATTTCAAAAAATAAAGTAAATTTCAGTTTTTACTAAAATTCTAGGAAATTTGTTATGAATTGAAATTGAATCAATTAGAAAATATTAATTTACATTCCTGCAATTTTTATATCAATTGCCTAAATTTATGTGCTTTGATTATTATATACAGGGTGCGCCACGTATTTGAGAACATCACTTATTTCATCTCTTTTATCTTTAATTTAATCTTTTACTTTGTTTCTTTCAGAAAATTAATTATGCCAGATATTAATATAACTCAGGAAATGAAAAGACATGCTGTAATAGTTGCAATAATGGCAGAACACAGTGATTTGCAA
>JAYKTE010034856.1:0-15207 GCA_036873565.1 Xipholeptos notoides
GGGCTCCATCGGTAGTTATTCCAACAAACCTCTTCCATGGCAAACCGGCATTCTCAATGGCATCACACAGCTGGTGAGATGCCATTGCTTTGGACCCTTACATAAGAAGTGATAACTAGTGAAAAAGAGAATACGTAATTAGAAAAATTACCATTTAGCATATCTTGGAAGGCCAAAATATCGACTGGGTCATTTTTTATGCTCGGTCTCAAGGGCTGATTTATCAGCTTTTGAGGGTCCAAAGGGTTAATGACCCATCCATGTATACATCATACAGACAAATGTCTTGTGATTTTATCTTGCATATGCATTACTGCATTTTATCTGCTACCATGATGAAAAGAAATAGATGCAATTGTGAAATAAACAAATAACTTCTGATTAAGAAAGCAACTATATGTCTGCCTTTTAAAAATCATATAAGAAAACTATTTGTATATAACTTTTCTCTAAAATATAAATGTTTTAAACACATTAAAACTTAAAAAGTGGTGGAATATTATTTTGCTATGAACATTGATAACAATTAGGCTATCTTTCTCACAAAAACTAAAATTTGTTCAGAAACTAATCTCAATTGATTTAAAATTTTAAAAAGTTCACAATTTTGGCTCTCCCTATATATATATATATATATATATATATATAAAAAAAAGATCATTTTTATAATTATTTCCTTTTTTGGTTATTTTTGACACAATTTCTGAATTTTGAAAAACATTTCTTATTTTCAGAGCCCAAAATCGAAAAGGCTCTCACTCCCTCAGTTAATTTACAATACGTATAAACACTTATATTAATTTTTCCCATGCTATTCTTTATGAATTTAAAGAAAATTAATACTAAATAATTATTATATGGTTTAGAAAAAATAGTATTGCATGTATTTAAATATCTGTTCATCAAATGTAGATTACTGAGAAATCATATTTGTTAGCATTTTAAATAAATACCTGTTAATACATCAGATAACTTGGAAGGTCTTTGGTGTATTTGTTACTTCATGTTTTACATGCTTTTATAGTTACTAGTTAGTTTTGCTTTTTAGACACTTTTTAAAACTTAGCTTGGTGCATAGCTTTATTTAGCTAGATTATTTTTGTCTTAATTTGATATTATTCTTATTCTCCAAACTGATTGCTTTTGCAAATAAAAACTTATTGCTATTTTTGAAAGCATAGTTATATCTATTTTTTTTACATGATTTTAATTTCTTCAAATAAGGTTTTGCAAGAATTCTGCTTGAGACAAGTTATATATTTAAACAATTACTTGTAATTATCACTTCTTATATTCACGCTCCTTAGGTTGGATTTATGGCTAATGTTAAAAATAAGACATCACATATTAAAATGAAACTCTAGCTTCAATTATTTTAAAATTCTCCACCTATAAGCAGTATACTATTTTTAGTTTAGATTTAGGGGGATTTCTTTAACAGTTTATAATTATAGTTGTTGTAGCTGCTTTGAAACTTTTTATTTGGTAGCTTCAACTGAATGATAGATACTTGCTGCCATGTTTAATCAATAACCTGATTTTGTGTTTGAAAATATTTTTTTGCAGGAAAACAAATGTATATAAATCTAAATAAAAATTAAATTTATGCACATATGCTTCAAAACATGCTTAAAAAATTGAATTTTAAAAACCAAAAAAGTTTTTAGAATTAATTTTTTAATAACGGAAATCGACAATACCTACTGTATAATGGTATAAAGGCAAAATTATTTGAATTTAATTTAAATAGTGAAAATGCAAATATGTACCTTTTTTCTTTTTAACAAAATTATTAATTACCCATTTTATTAAACAGTATTATTAAAAAGCTTGAAAATTGTAATTATGAATTTTGAAAATATAATTTTCAACAAGATTTGTATATAACTATTTTTAAAAAATCAATAAAAAAAATCAAAAAGTTGAATTGTATTAAAGAAAGGTTAATAAAAATTCTAGAAGTTGGACATTTTTTTTTTTTTAAAGAAAACCATTTGAAATTACATAGTGCTTTTTTAACAAAAAAAAATGTTCTATCTAAATATTTCATTTTATTAGCTCAAATACTTTTTAAAGATATTTATTGTTTATTTGGTCAATTTAATTGTAGTACATCATGTTGCTACCTGTTATGTAAATTAGTAAACAAAAAGTTTTTAATTTATTAACAGAAGAAAATTAGTTTGATATCAGAATCTAGAATAATCTTCTCTTTCAAATGAAGCCAATTTTTTAAAAGCAAAATTAAAATTGAATGTTTAAAGATTTTCTTCTTTGTATTCAGATGCACAATATTGTATTCAACTAGTTTAAATGTATTTTACTGATGTTTTTCCTCTTAATAAGTTCTGTAGATTTGTTGGGTATGAAAACCTATTTCAATAGGATTTTTTAAGTTATGACTTAGTATGTTGTATGTATAAAAAAAGAAATATTGTTGGCTTAATATCTCTTCATTAAATTCTAAATTTGTTTATTAATAAAATGTTTGCGAAGTGATGAAAAGTTTTAATCAATTGCAATGTAATAATCACTAAAATATAAATATAATTATTTTAGTTTTCATGCTATTAGTTGAAATGATTGTGTTAAACCAAATAGGATGTAACTATTTCAAATGAATATAGAAATATTTATTAATTTGAAGTTAATCACTGTCTTGAATAATAACATTTCAACAGATCAAAATTTGTAACCCAAATATGACGACTGACTTTTATTGATTGAATAGATTCAATAAAAAATAAAAAAAAAAAGGACAGATAAGAGATTTTTAATTGTTCAATGTATGTTCACTTGGGGCAGTGGATAGACAATCAGACTTCGGAATCATAATGAATGAGTTCAAATCTCAGTTGTTCCATTTACATTAATATTTGGACTAATACCTTTAGGAAAAGTATGAATCCCACATTCTCACCAGCTATGGATTAAATAATGCATATTGCGTTATTCAAATTACTACATGTGGACAAAAAACGTTTATAAAAAATGATTGTTCTTGGCATTAAATGACCTTAAAATGTTGATATGCCATAAAACAAAGATAGATAAACTATTTCTATTATTTGATATGGATAAATCTGATTTAGATTGTTACTATTTTAATAAATTCCTTAAAAGGAGTAATTTGTTTTCTAAATATAAAGCACAAATTTATTTTAAAGAATTACTATGATTAAAAATGTTATACTCTATATTTAAAATTAAAAAAGATTTTTTTTATCTGTTTTTTAATTATAAATGAATGACTTGAAAAAAATATTTTTCATCCATTTATTTTCTTTGAAATGAATCTTGAAATTTTTTAAACATAAAAAACCACTAAATTATTTTTATACCCTAATGTACAATTTAGATTACCTTCAACTGTGTTGTTTTTTTTTAAAGCCATTTCTTGATGAAAATCTTACCTATTATATCAGAATATATATGGTTTACTAGAACACCCACTATCTCTTAGGTCAAATAGATATTTAAAATTTATTGTTGACGCAACTTTGATTTAAAAAATATCCATGAAGATTTTAAATTTAAAATAAAATAAAAACTTTATTTACTGATTTTACTTCTTTTTTTTTTTTTTAGACAGGATTCATGAATATGAAAGGATATTTTATTGTAAAATATTTTTTCTTTGTAAAGAAGATTAAAAATGTTTTATAAATTTGTTTTCTTTTTCCTCATCAAACTTTTGGTTGCAATTGTTTTACAAAACTTCCTTTAATCCCACCAAACTATTTAGACATCTATACACATACACACAACAATTGTTCAGTTACTTTTGGGGTTTTCTAATAATAAATATTAATTCCAAAGTTGAAGCATCACCTATTTTCTTGATCCTTTATCAATATTTAGCTTTGAAACTGCACTTATATTCACAATGCCATCAAGCATGAAAGGGATTTTGCTTATGGCTGCATGTATTAAAATTGTTGCTTTGCCTCGGGAAAATTTAATTAAAATATCACAAATCATTAAGAAAAAAATGAAACCTTTAATATGAGAATTGATTCTATGTATATGTATTTAAAGAACAGCTGGTTTTCTACAATTTATTTTGTTTAACATAATTGTATTTTCTGTTTTTATTATACATAATCATTAGGGTTGTGACTATACTTTTATTGAAGAATATTCTTCTCACAGACTTTACTATTTTGTAATTTTTACCATTTCTTTTAATTATGTAGTTGTTAGTAATTGCTACAGAATTAAAAGAAATGGTAAAATTACAAAATAGTAGAGTAATGAATAGGGCTGTGACAAGAATATTCTTTAATAATAGCATATTGTCATAGCTCTAATAATGATGGTGTATATTTTCTGTTAAATCTCTTTAATGGCTTATAATGCTGTATGAACTGAATTAGTTATTTATAATAGCATCAATTTTCTGTTTCTTGCTCAAACTGATTAAATTTAAAATTCATGAGTTAAGGAATCCACATTGTAAAATGTATCTATTTGACATATTCGAGCCAGCTGTTCTTAAAACCTATTGTTAAAAAATTAAAACATATAAACTTTGTATTTTTCCCTTTTAAATGGCATTAAACATCAAAGAAAAATATTTGAAAAGAAAAGGAAATAATTTTTAATTAGTTATAAGCTTAAAAGCTTAAAATATATTTGTTTATTCAATGATTTTTTTTCTCCTTATAAGTATAATATTTAACTCTTTTTATATCTTTGTTTGGTTGTGGGTTATTAAGTCATTTAAAAGAATTGCTATTATTACATTTTCTTTTTCATGTTTTTTTTAGAATATTAGATTAACCTACATATACTTCATAGGTAACTTATATTTTGATTTGGCTAAATTATTCCTTTGTTTTTCTTTTTGTATTTTTAGGCTGCTAATTTGTCAGGGTTGGATATATTTGCTGCTCAGCAATATCAACAACAAATGCTCCAGCATATTGCAGCCGCAGGCAGTTACTCTGCTCCTGAGCCTCAATTGGTTTATCCCACTTCTTCAGGAATCCTAGATGAAATTGGCAGAGAAAGGTTTTCTTTTGTTTTGTTTTGTTTTTGTTTCTATTTTATTTGTTTTATAATTATGTACATATTCTATCAAATAGAATGAATGAATCTCTTATGGATGCAAAAGTAAGGTGAAAGTATTATTTTAATGAAACATATTTTGTTTTAGAATGTTTTTTTAACCAGTTTTAAAATGAAACTTTTATCTCTGAGTTTTGAAATTTACATCATTTTACAGTGTGTTCAAAAAGTTATTGTGCTGCTATTTCAGACTAAATTGGTTTAACTTTACAATAACTTTATACTTGTCAATGACTAGATTTTAAGATCAAGCTGAAAAAAAAAAGAAGTTGCAGTACGTAAGTTTTAAATAAACCAGACAAGGTGCATAGTTACTTTCTGAACCCACTGAATGAAGAATTCATTCCTCAAAAAACTTTAAGTTGCTAAATTAGGTTACTAAGCCTCCAGAAATTTTAGAATTTATTTTGAAACCTTGAATTATTTTCTATATTAAAATTGATTTGAAAAATATTGGTTTAAAAGTTTTATGTGCATTTTTAAGTATTTCTAAATTCATTTTTTTTCTTCTTCCTTTATAGTTTAACTTGAATTTGTAATTTGAAGAAGGAATGTTTTATTTGGCAACTTGATTCATTTAAATCTTTTTTACCTTGACAGTGAAAGTGATGGTTCAGCTCCTGCCGCAGCTGAAAAAAGTCGTAGAAAGTCTCGTATAAAAAGACGACGTGGCGACAAAGGTTTAAAACTAACTATTTTAAGTGTTGAATTAGAAGGCCAGGAGGTCGAATGTCGATTAGATATTGCCAACAAGAATTCAGTCACTTACAAATTCACTCTGGAAAATGATAAACCTGAGGAGATAGCTGATAATTTGGTAGGATTATTATATTATTTTTCTCTATTCCTTTATTATTTCATAAATCTTTATAGATGATTAAGTATGTCTAGTTTTATAAAAAAAAAAATATTAGATACCAATTTTATTTACAACTAAAAATATCTTGTATATCAAATTTATAGAACCTTAGTAAACAAACCATCTTATATTTTTGTAAATTCATTAAAAAAAGTTGATATAAACACAACTTTTATTTTTTTCATTTTTTATATATAGGTGAAATTTTTATGTTTTGAATTTACTAAAAAAAATATTTTTTACCACTAGGTTATTGTTGATTTGTTGCCTGAAGCTCAAGTTAACAATTTTATTGATTTGATGGAAGGTGCTATCAAATTAGTCAAGCATGATCCATCAAGTTCCGTGTCCCTGTGTATAAGTGCTGCTAACACTCCAACTTCTAGTCCATGTGTGACTAGAAAATCTAGACATTCTGCTGAAATGGATTCTGCAAAGGTAAACATTTGAGTTGATTTTTTCACATTTAAAGAAATTTCATTATAATCAATGCTAACTATGGTCTCTAATATTGTTTTTAATAAGTTAAAACAGATATTAAGGGTGTTTTATGAATAATAGAATATAACTGACCTATAAAATACAAAATAATATTACTGAACTTTGTATTTTAGAGGCTGTTGGCCAGAGGACTATTGCAACCTACAGTATTTTTATATATGAAATATATATTTTCTTTAGCAAAATATATTCTCATAATATGAATCTAAAAAGTGTCAAATGTTAGTCTCATTTTAGAATCCAGTCTTTCTATCTGGTAATTTTGTAATTAATGGATAAAAGCTTTAAATCAAACATAAAATAAGAGAAAATTTTGTGCCAATTTCTTATTTAAATTTTTCTCTTTTCTATGTGCAAAAATGTTATTTCTCTCTTTCTTTCTCTGTCTCTCTCTCTCTCTACATTCAATATATATTCCTTCCCTGGTTCTCTCTTCTGAAGAAAACCTCATCACTAATCAAGCAGAGAAAAAGACTGGTTAAACAACAAGTAAATAACCCAGGGTTTTTATTTGCGCTACAACGCATGTGTGCTAGACACTTAGTAGTCCTCTTTAGACTGTGGTACCTGGTGTAGGTTCACAGTTCAGCACACATGGCTTTTTGGCACTGCATGCACTTTCTGATTAATGCTGCTTCTCTCACAGACACTAAAAAAAAACTGAATTACTGATGTTTTAATGACATTCTGATTTTGGAATCTTAGTTTATCTATATCTTGGGAAGGACTAAAATAGCTTTTCTATACTCATCTTTATCATTTTATATTAAATGTAAAAGTGAAGAGGCTAATTCATTTATACTTATGAAAAATGCTTTTATCGGATGATAATTATATGTGTATATATAATGACAAATTTAGCTTGTTTGAGCTATATTTGAAACCATGCATGTTAAGCACCATTTTTAAAATCTAACTTTTGCTTGAGCAAGCTATAAAAATTGTGACATTAACAGATAGGTGTGGTTTACTGTCTGTATCTTGTGTACAAAATAGTATTTGTATTTGAACTAATCAACAAATTTGAATAAGGAATAAATCCATTATGTAAAGGCCTTAAGAATCTTTAAAAATTTAGAATTGCATAAAAATGACATTGTTTTAGTCTTTAAAAAAATGTAGCAGTTGCTAAATCAAGAAGTTGAGTTAGTGGAGTTTTTGTGTGTGATTTTATTTAATGATTTCATAGTTTTCCGAGGTTGAAAAAATTTTGCTATTTTTGATAGACTACAAATATAAAGTTTGTATTTTTTTCAGGTTGAAATTACAAACGTCTGTTAGTGCATTTAAATTTGATAAATCCGCCCATAACTTATTTAATTTAATGGTGTTAAATACAGATCCTCAATTTCTAATCATTTAAAAGAGAGAATTTTTTAATTCCAACTTTTCACTTTAAAATTAATAAAAATGCTATGAGACAATCTTTCAATAAGCATTAACAAATTTTAACAGGTATGATCCTATATTTATCACATAAGAATATCTTTTAAAATCCTTTTGTACTTTGTGCCCACTGTTGAACCTTCTGTACAGTTACATTTTAATTAAGATATTCTGTTAAGGTTTAAATTAACATCTGAATATGATGATATAGATGGATTTTCAAACTGGTCTACCTAATTGTAAATGAAAACTTGCACTGACTTCAAATAATGTATGCTTGCTGTTGCACTTAAGATATAAAACAGTAAAATTATCCCTATTAAAAGAAATAAGATAAAACACTGTCTTCCCTCAATTAATTTTATAATTCTGTATTTTCTTAACTACATCAATACCATCGTAATTTAAAGTGTTTTCAGTTCATCTTAACAACTTACCCCATATTTGTAAAAACTTTTCATAATGTTTCATATGAATTATAAAATATATTTCTAGAAGTTACAAGTTAGTACTTGTAATATTAAAAGATAGTGTAATTGCCAAGCAACTTGAGCATGATGGTATATAATGCTACCTTCTATACTTAAAATATTATATGAAAATAGCTTTAAGGTGATTTATACCTGGTTAAACCACACCTGTCTTCTTTGCTCTTTTTAATGGATGAAGTAATTTTGTTCTGACTTCTGCTTTGAAGGTGGCTCATCATGCATCAAGAAGAAAAAAAACATTATCGTTCAAAATAATTTAACATTTATTAAAAGTACCTTTTAAAAAATAGTTACCATTTTTTGAAATTTTTAATGAGAATCATAAAGTTGAATTGAAAATGGTATGGTCAGTCACCTTGAACTTTCTCTTTTAGATACTTGCCTTTACCAAAATCTATGGAATCGTTTTTATTTCAAATTGATAATAAACTTAACCTAAGTTATTTGTAAAAAAGGAATGAAAGACGTCTATATTATTATTATTTTCTTTCATTACCAAATTTTTTAATACCATCAGTAACATTCTGAAGTTTAAAGAGATATACAGGCAAATCATTTTATAAACACTTGACTGTATAAAAAAGATTATTTCTGATTTTATTTTCACATTTACTTTTCTATTCACTTACCTATTCACCTAATAAAATGTGCCAAGTTTTACACAAATTTGAGATATTTTCTATGATAATGAATCCATTGTCAGATATTGATATTTACTCTTTGGAAGGCTATTGAATTCTAAATATAATAAGTAATTTTCAACAAAATCATTCCAAATGTTCTTTAAGCAGACTATTTCTTTTTAAAGTTAATTTATACCATTTAATCACTTTACTAACAGAAAACTATACTGTTATGACTATAAATATTTTTTATAAAATTTGGAAAACTTATTTTTATCAAGCTAAAAAACCAACTTTCATTAGCTTATTATATGAAAACACATTTTATTGTGTTTTATTAATTTTTTCTTATTCTTTTCTAGAAACTCCACTTTGAAGAGGCTGATAGTAATAAAGGTTCTGAAGGAGGTGATAAGGAATCAGAATCTAATAAAACAGTAATTTCAAATGAACAAGAATCTGTTGTTGAAACGAAAAAGAAGCGGTTTGTTGTCAGTAAGGTTCAAGAATCTTTTCCTTTGGAAAAGAAACCAACTGAAGATGATGAAGATTGTAGATCGACAACAGAATCTACTTCTATTGAAAACCCGGAAAATGCTTATGAAGGTCCTGATATGTCAGGGGGACCAGCAAAAACTATGGTTTCCGAATCAGAGGCATACCAAGATTATGAAAGACTATCTAGATCACACTCACTACCTTCCAATGTCCCTATGGATCTAAATGATCTACAAGAAAAACTTTCTCAGCTAACTGCTACTCAAAAAGCTAGCAATGGTACATTGTCTACAGCTGGTGCCACTCCTAACTCTATGGCAGCTGAGGTGGGTCACTTAAATATATTCTTACAAAATACTCCAATCACTACGACGCCAATGTCTGATGTAAGCAGTGTATCAGGCTTAGACATGCAAGGCAAACAGGAGCAACTGACTCCTGACCAACATCAACTTCCAAACACACTTTCTCAGCAGTTACATGCACAGCACACAATGCAACAAGCACACTCTCACTTGACTATGAAAACACTTTCTCAACAGGTAATTAATTTATTTTTATCAGTGTGTGTGTGTGTGTACATGAAATCAGTGACAATAATATGACTAAGAGATAGACAAAATTTCCATCAAAATTGACTGACATTTTACTTTTATTCACGGAAAAAATACAAAAAATGACAAATAATTAATAGAATTTTAATTAGCAATTAAGATTATTAGGTAACTTGCATAACTGATGAATGAACTTTCGTTTATGTTTAAATTTGTAATTATTTTATATATTAAAAAATTCAAATTTTTGTTAGGAAGATTTTTTATTTAGTCAATTTAAAAAGTTGGTAATTTTTTTATGGATTATTGACAATGACAAAAAAGAAAATATTACTTCAAAGCAAAGCCTGAAAAATCGTGGATTACATAGAAAAGTGCGGGCATGAAAGGTAATATGGTTAATATTAAAATTTAAAAAGTTCAAGAACAACTTATTAAAACTGGAAAAGAAAAGGACAAGATATTCTAGTAAAAAATAAAGTTATAACTTAAAATGTTGCAGCATTAAGAATTTTTTTAAAATTCAGAATAACATTACAAAATAAATTCTTGATGCTGCAATATTTTAAGTTATAACTTTATTATATTTTTTACTAGAATATCTTGTTCTTTTCTTTTCCAGTTTTAATAAGTTGTTCTTGAATTTTTAAAGTTTAATATTAACCATATTACCTTTCATGCACACATTTCTCTATGTAATAAATATGTGTGTGTGTGTATATAATATATTTTAATGTGATAAACATGTTAAGTTCTGTCCAAGTTATTGGAACATCCTACAATCAGTGGTGGCTGCTGGAAACTCAAAATGTGGACTGTATTTATTATTTTGATATTTCTTAAAGTTAAAGCAGCATCAATCATCCTTGATTTCAATAAGTTTTAATGCACTAGAAGATTTTATTCTATACCTATGAAACATTTTCTTAACCACATATACTTTATAATTTTCTTAAGAATTGTTCTTGAACATAAATTAGGCATTTTTATCAAAAATGAGTGTAATCTTATAATTTTCCTATTATTTTTTGTTAAAATATTTAAAATGTCCTTTAAAATCTCTCAAACTATTTTATGTATTTTTTTGAATTTCATGTTTAAATCTGAATTTCACATAAATATTAAAATTCATGAATGCTTTGGAGTGGCACGTATCATTTATTTTTGTTTTGTAATTTTCTAAAAAGGTAAAAAGAAAACATGAAGTAAACTGACAACCTTCTTGGATTATTTATCACAATAAAGTGTTTTCTTTTCATAATTTATTACATTTTTTTGTTTAATTGAGTATTTATGAAATCTTAATAAATACAAATTTGATACAAGACTAATCTATTGATCTTTTTAATAAAATCAATTTTTTTACAGAGATTGTTTGAAATTTAGAAACTTGAATAATATAAATAATCTAAAGTATGTTATTTGCATAACTTTTGATTAGATACATAGACATCCTGGCTAATAAGCCAAGAGTTGTAATATATTATTTAGACCTGTTAGTACACTCATGATCTCAACTTATATTTCTGATTATTCAGGTGAAGTGTTCTGAAAAATGTTTTTTCTTTTTCTAACTCTATTTCTGTATATCTAAAGAAAAAATTTAAAATTAAATATTTTTGTCCTTTTTTTTTTTTTTTTTTTCCAATTCTCCCTTCATTCCCCAAGACTTATATATGGTATTTGAAATTTAAATTCAAATTCTGCCATTCAATGATACACTTTTTGAAAAGTACAGGTTCAGTCCTGACTCCATGCATAAATGGGTAAGAATGTTAGACATAGATTGATACAGTAACACTTAGAAAATAAGAACAGTCTAGTCCCATAAACTCAATAACATATTTTTTCAGTTCTGAGAAGTGTTTAAGTAATGCATGAAAAAGTTTGAGCAAAAATACAAATATGATGAAAACAAAAATAAATCATTGAATGATTTTATTAATAATAATTCCAATTGTATGTTTTTACAAACCAATACAATTTTTGCTTCTAATCTTACTGGAAAGTATGTAACTTTTTGTTCTTAAAATAAAGAAAATCTTTGACATTTAATATTAACTATGTCATTGTTTGTACATCCTGAATACCATCTGTATTTTTATTTTTTTAGGTCCATCAACAAATGCTTAACAGTTTGCAGTCACAAGACCCGAACCAATTACCTCACGTTCCCCAAACACCAGCAACTTCTGCAGGTTATACATCTCATGACCCAAACCTGCAACACTCTGCTCATACTCAACTGCCTCCGTCTGCCTATACACAACACATTCCTGCAAACCAGCAACAGTATTTTCTCCAACAGCAACAACTCCTCCAATATCCTGGACTTCTTTTTCCTTATTTGTATGCCGCTGATCCTTTCATGCATATACGTATGCAGCATATCCTTCAAATGTGCAAGACAATGGAGCAGGTTCAAATGCAGCCAACTGGTCAGATTCCAATGATGGCAAATTTATTTACACCAATGTATTCATTCCTTCAGACCAACATTGCAGGTATGCAAGCTTCTGATATGCCTGCTGGTGTCAGCCAACCATCACCACCTCAATCACCTTCTCAGAGTCAGCCAGAAAATGATCCCTCAGTCCATCAACATGGCCATGTGAGTCATTTATCAGAACAAGATTCCCATGAAATCCTGGAGATGAAAACACCAACTGATCTTGCTAACCTTGAACAAGCCCTGATTGAGAAATTACACATTAATAAAAAAGACCCAAGTCTTTTGGGTTCATATCAAGCAACTTCTTCGACCTCCTCCATGACAACTGGAACTGGTGGCTCTGAATATGATTATCAACAATCACTGACGATTGAATCCAGAGATGAGATGGCTGATCATGTACCAGTCAGTGAAGTGGGATTCCATGAAGAATCTTCCATTAATAATCACGAGGTTCAGCAATCCGCATCTGCAGTTTCTGGTGATCAGCTGTCAGCTTCTGATACTACTCTGCCATCAAATCATAGCAGCACTGAAGATCAGACAACACAAAGTAAGAAGTCACGGTTTGTGGTCAGCACTGTCAGAGAAGACCCAATCACACCAAATCCTTCAGAGGAGAGCAGTCCTGCTATGGTAGAATCTCCTCAAGCACTTCTTGAACTCAACATGCATTCCAGTGGCCAGCGATTCCACACTACCAAGAAGGGCCGGTTCCATGTTACATCAATGCAGGACAACCTGCCAACTGCTGCTTCTAACTTTACTAACACTGCTCCTCCTCCCCCTCAAATGCCACCTGATGTTAATGGCTTAAGGGTCTGTACTGCCACTGCTCAAATGGCTGAGGTAAATGGTTCTCTTGCTTCAATTTTTGATTCTGTTTCTAATAAACATCTTTCTCCTAGGGTTGGTGATGGTGCTTCTGATTCTAATAATTTTTCTAGTTCTCCACATTATCTTTTAGCTCCAGTTTTAACTCTGCCTCCCGAGGAAGAGCTTTTAAATGGCAATACCACAGATTCCCATAATAATCCTTTTAGGTCTCCCATTAATAACCTAACAATCAGCACTGACCCAGATTCGCTTTACCCTTGCAATGTCTCTCTACCGCTGAATTTATTAGATTCTAGATTATCAGTTCCAATAGAATGCGCTACACAAACATCTCCTGAAATTCCATTATATCGAAGATATAGCAATATCTTTATGGATGATGCTTCCTTTGAAGAGGTATCTAAGAATTTTTTTTTTTTTTTTGCTAAAATTATTTGTTAGCAGTAATTTCAAATATTTTAATATTTTAAGGGATTACTATCATTGTTCTTTAATTTGCTAAAAAAAAATATTGCTCTTTTTTCCTTTTGTATTCAACATACGCATTTAAAAATGTACAAAAACATTTAAATCCTCAAAATCAATTACATCCAAATAAATCAGTATAAATGCAAAATTATAGTTCCCACTATTGTAAATAAATATAATTCATTATTGTCACAACTATATTTTTAAAAAATTTTAAATCTAAGAACTGCTAATTAGTTTAAAAAATAATTTAATGTTTATTTAATATTAACTAAGAATCAGACATTTTCAAAACTAATATTTAAAAATTCATTTAAGCTTTAACAAACTGAAATAATAAAAATTGAAATTTAGTTTCTATTCTTTAATCTGGACACATTCTAAACAAATAATTTTCATTTTTTTTCAATGTTTAGATACTGGAGGAGCGGGGTTTAAATTTCTGGGCAACTTCAGTGTTGAAATAATCTTTAAGAATGTAGTTCCATAAATACAAACTATTACATGTAGGAGATATATTTTGTTGGGTCATAGATTTTTTTTATTGCTTAGGTGGGGATACTTTTATAAGGATAAAAGTATCAGCATTGACTTTGGTGTTAATATTATTTCTTATTACTTTAGTGATTTTTACGTTTCCATCTCATCTACAAAATCCATTTGTTTGTTCTTTTTTTATTTATTTCTTCACTAACAATATGAAATGCAATATGAAGCTATACTTGGGAAAGCACTGTATTCCTCTTGCATACTTGGCATCATTTTTTTTTCTATTAATCTTTAGAACTTAAAAAGAATATATCATTCCCAATAGCAAATCCCAACTCCTTACTACAAATATACTGGGGCAAGTTTTTGAGGAAGGTGTCAAGGTTATCTCAAGATAAAGAATTTGAATCTATCAGCTTCATCTTTGTTATTTTAGGATAGTATTATTTATGGGCAATTACTTTTTTCTTTTTTTGTATTTTCACTCGCAGAATAAATATTTCAAATAGAATTATAATAGATTTAAAGGAAAACAACTTTTTTCATTTACTTTCTAATTCATTATTAACATGTCAATGAAAAATATTTTAATGCCAATATGTTATGTATTATAAATGAAATATTTAATCATTTTATTTAATTCACAAAAATGACTTTCACATGTAATTCATTTCATGCTAAATTTTATACATTAATTAACAAAACAAACTAATTCAATCTAGTATGTATGCCCGTTAAAATGTGTTTTAAAAATAATTTGATAAGTTTTACCTTGAAATACTGATTTTTTTCTCCATATAATTCATTTCAAACTAAATTTTATATATAATTAACAAAACAAATATTTCAAACAATTATTGGTCCCCCGATATTTATGGAGGGGGACTTATGTTTTGAGGCATGTTCGTTCGTTCGTTCGTTCGCGTTTTTCTCTGCAACCATCCGTTCAATTTTTCTGAAATTTTGCATGAAGTTGTAA